>QVRM01003888.1:0-50319 GCA_003439945.1 Dermanyssus gallinae | reverse complement strand
TAAAGGTGCAATAAAGGCTCTCGAAAGCAGCCTGATAGCACTAGAAAACAAAAGAAAGCTCTCAAACGACAGTGACAACGATAGACACCTGGATAAGCTCCGAGTGGAGCTAAACGAAAAGAAAACATTAACAAATTGCTTTATCACCAATTGTTAGAGAAAGAAGAATTAAATAAACAGCTACAAGAGCATATTAAACAGCTCGAAGAAGCTGTAAAACAGCGACGAACGCCTGAGGAAATTAAACAGGCCGAGGAAGAGGAGAGGTGCCAAGAAATCTGGAACAATCTGCAAAAGGCAGAAAACGCAGACCAGGCGATAAACGAGCTAGCAAAGGAATGGCCGCGAAAAGCCTACCGTCAAACTCGAATAGTAAAATCTAGTATCCTAGGTGATAGAGAGGTGAGAGCACTCTTGGTACAGGATAAGAACGCCAAGGATATGGAAGTGATTAAGAGGTTAACACAGTATTTCCCCGCAGCCCCAAAACTGGCTGAGCTGACCGTGGGCAAAGTTGGCATGCTAAAGATTAGCCAAGAAGAAATCGATCTGGGCGAACCAACGACCCGCTTCAAGGGACGTGTCGTCACACTCAACACGAACCCTGATAGTAGGCAAATCGGGGAAGAAGAAAACCCTAAAGCCGTTCTCAAAACAATTGAAATGGTTATAGACAAATGAGTAAGGTCATTAACAGAGAATGGAAGACAGAAGAAAGCAGAAGAAGAGGAGCTCTGCACATCACAGAAGGAACCAACCCGAACTCGCCAGAAAAGCGACAGAATACTGGCTGCAAAGATTCGAAGGCGAGATTGATCTGTGCCTAAAAAAGAAGGCCCCCCGAACAGAGAGACGAACGCGAGGTCCACAAAAACCCAAGACCGGGTCAATTATCATCAATACAACAGGTGATAAACACAAGCAGAATGGTCCAGCATTCTACAGCGTGATGTGGACACAACCCGAGCTGGAGTCACGGTAACAAACATCGTATATCCCAGAGAGGGCGGTATCAAAGTACTTTATAGGGAAAACCAAAAGGGAGCAACTACAAGCTTTCTAGACAGCATTAGGAACAAAACGTCTCTGCAGGCCACAGAAAGCCAGCCGAGCATGAAGATTCGTGTGCTGGGAATAAATAACGAGGTTAGTAAGGATACCATCGAACAGGCTGTTCGAAAAGCCCTCAATCTCGCCAACTCGGAGGCCATAGTCATCGAAGAACCCCGACAAAACAAGATGGGCAAGTGGGGGGCCACCGTCCTGCTAGAAAAACGGAAAGCAGAAGCACTGCTGGCCAAGCGGAGGCTGACAATCGGGTGGGTGTCGTATCCTCTAATCGAATGGGTAGTACCCCCGTGCTGCTTTAAATGCCAGAAAATTGGGCATTGGGAACGCGAATGCAAGGAGTCAAAAGTGGCAGACATACGATGCCACAAATGCGGAACAATTGGCCATGCGGCCAAGACGTGCGACAAAAACCCCAAATGCTACAACTGCAAAGAGGGTGACACCGGACACGCGGCCAACTCCATGGAGTGCCCGGCCTACAGGCAATGTATTCGAAATACAAGGGACCGAAAGAGCGAGGTAAGAGGCACGGACTCTAAACAAGGACCCAAAGCAGTCCAGCCCCAGCCCAACGCTAACGAGCAATCCACTTCAACAGAGGACAACATCATGGAGGCCGCCATTGCTGGAGACGAACAAACGTCAAGCGCCAAACAAGACGACGACGGCTTCGTCCCTTATAAAAAGACGATGAAAAATCCGAGAGACAGGGACGCGAACACCATCCAAAACGACGCCGAACAAACTGCAATGCATACAGATTAACTTGGGCCGGTCCAACGAGGCCCAAGCAATGCTGGACGCAAAAATGCAGAAAGATGATGTGCAGCTGGCGCTGATTAGTGAACCCAATAGGAGATGGCTTAATGACGGGCCGGGCAAGGAATGCCTTAGGGATGAAAACGGCGACGCAGTGCTCTGGGTCCAACCCACAGTACCCGTTAAGGCGCAAGGAGCGGGAAAGGGCTGGACATGGGCGGAACTTGACCAAGGACCGACAGTGTTCAGCTGCTACATATCGCCAAACACGCGACGGCAGGAATTCACCGATTTTCTGGACAACCTCGCGGAAGAGATCAGGCGATGTGCGGCAAGAAATAAGACCATCCTTATTGGGGGAGACTTTAATGCGGCCGCAGTGGAATGGGGAAGCCGACGCTCGAACGGAAGAGGTCGTGAGCTGTCAGAGTGGTTGGCCCAATTGGGCATGACCCTCTTCAACGATGGCCTGCGGCCTACGTTTGAACGAAGGGACCAGTCTTCGTTTATCGATCTAACGTTCGGTAATGAAGCTACGGTAAATTTGGTGACGGGGTGGAAGATTTCAGAAGAAGATTCTCTGAGCGACCACCGGTATATTCAATTTGAGTACGGCGCGAACACTGCCCAGCAAGAGGGAAACATCCGTCGCTTAGCATGGCGTGCCGATAAGATGGACATGGAACGGCTTCGTACGGAGCTGAGCGAGAGAAGCCAAAGACTTCTCAGAGAGAAGGAGGAGATTCTGCCCGGCGACGTTGTAGATCTTCTGCGGCGGTCATGCGCAGCAGCATCCACCCAGAGATCGACCGGAACGCGTCGGCACCCGCCGCCTAAATACTGGTGGACAGCAGAAATTGCTAACCTCAGAAAGGCGAGCAACGCGGCCCGGAGAAAATACACGCGGGCCAGAAGGAAGAGGATCGGCATAGAAGTAATCTGGCAGATTCTACAAGCTGCAAGAAAGGCTCTTAAAAAAGCCATCAGGAGCAGCATAGAGAGAAAATGGAAAGAACTGTGCGAAGAGGTGAATGACAATATATGGGGGAAACCCTATAAAATTGTCATGGATAAATTAAGAAGATCTCGCCCGGCACTCCCGAACGGGCTTGTGAAGTGCGCGGTAGAACGACTTTTTCCGAGTCGCGCTGACCCCGCTCGGCCAGAGATTGAGGTTCCAGAGGCGGGCGTGCCACCCATTGAGGATTGCGAGATAATGGCCGCCGCGGATCGCTCGCCGAAAGGCAAGGCCCCCGGCCCCGATGGAGTACCAGCAGAGGCGGTGAAGATCCTCCTACAGGAGCAGCCAGAAGTGTTCAGGCGGATGGCAGACAAGATCCTCGAGGAGGGGGTCTATCCAACAGAGTGGAAGACAGCAGACCTGGTCCTGATAAGGAAACCAGGAAAGCTACCGACAGACCCAGGTGGGTATCGCCCGATATGTCTCCTAGATACCATCGGGAAGACATTTGAGACGATACTCAACTACAGACTGATTGCTGAACTGGAGGAAAAAGGAGCGCTGTCCGACAGCCAGTTTGGCTTCCGACGTAGGCGCTCGACAGAAATGGCCATCAATCTGGTGCTAGAGGAAGCCGAAAGGCAGCGACAGAGAAACCAGTGGTCAAGGGAGCTTTGCATGGTCGTCCTTCTAGACGTCCGCAACGCCTTCAACTCACTGAGCTGGAAAGTAATCCTAGAGGTTATGGCTGAGAAGGGTGTCTCTCCGTATCTGCAGAGGGTAATATCCTCCTATCTCAGCAACCGAAAAGTCGTGCATACAGACAGGGAGTTTGCCATGACAGCAGGAGTCCCACAAGGCTCTGTCCTAGGGCCCACGCTGTGGAATATGGCGTACGATGATGTGCTGCGGCTCTGCGACATGGAGGGCGTCCAGACCATTGCGTATGCCGATGACTTGGCTGTCCTTGTCACGGCGCGCAATGCGGACGCACTTCAGGGGCGGGCCCAGCGTGCCATCGAAGCAATAAACGACTGGATGGTGGGGCACGAGCTCCGGCTGGCCCCTGAGAAGAGCGAGGCTGTGCTTCTTACAGGACGGAAGAGGCACGGAGACGTCCGGCTGGCACTGGATGGAGTGGCCATTGAAGTCAAGCAATCAGCCCGATACCTGGGAGTGACCATTGACAAAGCCCTCAATGGCAACATACATATAGATAAGGTAACCGCCAAGGCAGAAAAGATCGTCAACAGCCTGGCTAAAATTCTGCCAAGAACACGTGGCGCGACTGAGGGCAGGAGAAGACTTCTTGCCTCTGTGGCAGAGTCCACCGTGCTTTACGCCGCACCTACGTGGGGTCCCAGCGCGATGAAGCTAAAGAGGAATAGAAACAAGCTTCTGAAGACGCAGCGCAAGCTCGCGATAAGAGTCGCTAGAGCGTATCGCACGGCCGAAACAACAGCGGTGATCGCGATCGCCAGGCTCATTCCGTGGCCTAGGCTAATCGAGGAGCGAGTGCGGCGAAGACGAGAACGCCAGAAGAAAGCGGTAGCTCGACAGCAAACGCTCGAGAACTGGCAACGGGAATGGAGCCAACTGCCAACGGAGGCCCCAGGAGCCTGGACCCGCCAGGTTATCCCCGACCTCATTAAATGGTTCAAAAGAAAGCATGGCCACGTCACCTATTATCTGACGCAGGTGCTAACGGGGCATGGATGCTTCCAAAAGTACCTGCACAGAGTGGGTAAAGTCGCGGAGCCTACGTGCGTTACTTGCGGCACGGGCGAGGTTGACGATGTTACTCACACTGTCTTCCTCTGCCCAGCACTCGAGGCGGCACGAGCAGGTAGGAGCGCAGTGGCGGACCCGTGCATGACGGTAACCGACCTGGTTAACGCCATGCTCGAAAACGAGGAGAAATGGAAGCAAGGGCTGGACCTGGTAGAAGGCGTAATGAGGTTGAAGAACGAACTGGAGCGAGCACGGGTGGCCGCGAGCCGACGACAAGAGACGTCCACAGCCAGCGGGTAGCGCCGAACGAGGAAAAGCATAAAGGAGAATAGCAAGTGAAATCTCCATGTTTCAGTGATGTAAAACGAAAGTGTACCGCTGGAATATGGTTATATGAATAAAACCCTAATATTAAAAAAAAAAAAAAAAAAACCTATTCTACTGTTGAGCGGGGGAGGGGGGGTTCTTACGAAGGAGGTATGTCACAATGTAAAACAGCAATACCATATTATATTACATGTATTTCTGATTTTGGACTGCTGCATTTACGTTTGTGGTGTAAGCAACTTACAGCTCTTCGCCTATCTATTTTAAGCATACCGCGAGCGCTACAGATTGCTTACAGTGCAGTTTAAGTTGTGCTCTAGGTGCACTCTGGATGTACGATGCCAAGCCTTTAGGAAAGTTCGCGCGATAAGATTTCCGGTGTGAAAACCACCATAAACGACATTATCACCACAAAAAAAAAACAATAATAACATTACTGCTTGGCTCTCAATTGGAGACGATGAAACTACCAGCCAGACCCTGCCACTTCTCGATTTTCGCATACTCGAATTTTAGGCGATACTCATTGAGAGTATATGATAAGCCATACTAATGTAAGGTAGCGGCTGTGCTGCAAAAATAACTTTTGGGACAACTCTAGACATATCTGAATAAGGCCCTTGGTGCTTCATTGATGGTGTACCCCACGGTATATTATCCAAACTCGTAGGGGTCAAATAATAGTCTAGAATGTAAAACAATCACCATCACTTCTATCACCAGTGAGAACAACAACAATAATAATAACGCCAGCAATACCACCACCATTCGTTACAACCACAGCAACAGCAACAACAATAAGCACGCCACTAACGAAAACTACAATAGGGAACCACCAACGAAAACAGCAGCGAGAACTCACACAAACAATTGTTGTATTAGCTATTAGAGAACCAATAGTTTGAACTAGTAACATAACTCTCGATGAACACTATTCTTTTTTTGGACGACACAACGTGTACGCTTCTACTTTACTCGCATTAGTTGTAGCAATTATATTCTGAACAGCGCCTAAGAGACAAAAACGGTTAAACTACTTCAGCTAGAAGTAACTGCATGCCTTTAACCTTCAGTAAGGAAAAGTACTTAGCTAACTGACGTGGTTACTTAGCTAACATATAGTGGCGTGGCCAAAACTTTCAATATCCGTTTAAACTGTGTCTGTTGGATTTCTTCTCCCAAACCTAGGGTTGGCACCAGCTGATCTTCCGTGACGTAATAGTCGTTGCATGCAAAGATGACCTGCGCCACTGTCTTGATGATATAGTAGCAAGCAGCCTGTGTACTGTGAATCGATTTCGCAATGGCTACAAGAGTGATAGGTCAAATTTACGGTCTAGAAAGAGCTATTGATGCATAGGTCTCATCAATAGTGATTATATAGATATTTCTGCAGCTTTTAGAGTTTTGTGTAAGGGTTTATATAAGTCTAGTGGAGTAGTGGTTTTAAGAGATAATCTTTGGTTCTGATGCAAATATAGCTATTGATGCAATTAGCTCCGGTTTTGCGTTCTGTACAAAGCTGGCGCAATTATGTCTTTTTTAATCTTAAAACTAGTTTTCTTGCTTATTGTAAACGTCACTTTATTACCTCTTGCACCTTCTTTCGAGATAATCTTGTAAATTCGACGTGGAATCGCTAGCTTACTGGAGTATGTCCACTGCCTTCGCTGTTTTTACTTCTACGGGCGGTACCACACACGGAATTTGAATGTGCCGACGTGCCGTGTATGCGTAATACACGACTATAACGTTCCTGACAATGTTCTTGGCATTCGGTCCGTTCTCAGCGTTCAAAATCAAACGAGTTGACCATCATTGCTTATTAAACACTATTATTTCAACGGTCTGCCTACACTAAAAGCTATTTTTATTGTAGCATTTTATACAGTGCAATCGAGATATGTTGCAGACAGTACATAGGTTACCACAAAATAATGTACGATATGTGTACCGTCGCTGACTCATGTATCCCGAAATGATTGAATAAAGAAGGCGTGTTTTTAATAAGAAAGGATTTCCATGCCACATAGGAAACACATATTGTGTTCGGAGTAGTGTCATAGAAAATATGTATAGTTGCTCTAGCAAGGCTGTTTGCTGTGAAAACTATTGAAACCTTATCAGAAAATTTTGACGCACAGTTTCAGGAGTTGATGCATTTTCTTACTGCTGAAGTAACGTCTCGAGAGAAACAAATATTGCTAACACAGATGAGATGGCAAATCAGTGTCGGGTACTACGCCGCGGTTGTGGTCGATTAGTCAGAGGCCGCCGATGGAAGCCTCGCGGGATGACTTAAAACAAGCATACCAAGCGCACGTGGGACCGGTATAATAATAATAATCGTAATATTACTAATAATAATAATAACAAAAGCAAGACCAATTATAGTAACAAGCAAGGAGACAATATGTCTCGGGTATTGTATCACTTGTAGAATGTGCTAATCCGTTGTTGCCCGCGGAACATGTAAATGTCATGAATGATGTGTCATGGCTAGAGTTTTCTTAGGTAGCGGCTCACAACGAACTTTCGTTACTCGCCGTCTCGCTGATTCTCTTCAGGCGAAGGCCTTTGGCAGCGAATTCATCTACCTGCACGTCTTCTGTGGCAACAGACTAGTCATGCAACACGGGATTGCCCCTGCTACGCGTAGCTCTTCTGTATTCTCAAAGAACTCGTTGGCTCGTTCAATTACCTTATGTATAAGGTCGAAGTCTTTCCATTGTCCGGAGTCTTTTGGCAACCGAATCGCCACCAGGGCTCGTGCAAATATGCGTTCGTCGTTCTGCGTCTCTTCACTGAGGCTAGACAGCACGATACTAACCTTCTTCCTGGCTTTTTTTCTTTGCTATTCCTTCAAACTGCAGGGCCACATTTTTTTCAGACCACAGAGTTAACCGAGTCCATATTCCGTGCTATGAGGTGCCGAAGAGGACTATCCTTTAATACGCTTGTTTTAAGCTGAGACACGTTGCTGATTGCACCACAGGGCCACTTCTTCATAAGAAGTTTTTTTCAGATCGTCCGCTGTTTCGCAGTTCGTGATAAAATCATCTATGATCTTTATACCGCCCTGCGTACTTAGCATATCCGGCGTGCACTGACAGGCAAAATCTCTTGACTCGTTAGGGAGTGAATCGGTTCGTTGCTGTTCGTCGGAACCCTTCACCCCGTCCTTACTATATCTCTGATTACGAATCTCAGTTACTCCGAAGACCTCTTGAAAACGGTATGCATATTCTTCGAACTAGCATGTTATTCGAGAGGAACAGTGCAGTGAGCTCTTCGAAAGGGCCAGGCAGGCAGACGCATGAACATCGTACACGCCTGAGAGCATTGTCGACAAATGCACTCCGTGTGCTCCTCGTGAAAGCCCGTATTCGAACAGACCAGATACATAGCCATTAACTGTGTATCTGGTATGGGTGTGGCGATTGTCACATGCAAGACCAGACCAGAGATGAGAGGCACTGAAAAGATCCAGGTCTCTAACCTCTCGTCAGACTTGTTTTACTTTATTTTCATCTATCGAAATGCACATTTTTCAGGCGAATTAAAGTTTGCCCGAGTGAGCTGTTCCCATAGTCTGTTAATACCATACATCAGCATTGGAACAACCTTGAGGAAGAAGAGTGCCACTGTCATCGGGACGGACAGTCGCCGGGCGTCGCCTACCTCACTATGAAGAGAGATTAGGGCTGAGCGCACTGTCTTAATGACATAAGCAGTAAAGGTCGTCACAGTATAATGAAGCTAAAGCTCCATATACCGGAAAGAGTTGTTGGGCTTTTCGGACCTCAAAAAAGAAGAAAAGATACGTAAGTAAAAAAAGTACCCGGTTCTAGCTCTGAACTCGGTACTACCTGTACCGCGTTCGCTAAGTAGGCAGAAGCGCTACCTACTCGGCTACGTCCTCTGTCTAAAAACGGTGGCACTAAATAGAGTCATTGGCTAACTCTATGAGTTACCACCAGATGTTTACGGTTGTGTTGACTAAGATGACAACGGTAAAAGCAGCACGAATTGTAGATGCAGTAATGATAATGACGACAGAGAACTGCTTCGGTAATTGCAACAATAGAGATCGTGATAATGCAACGCACGCATCCAGTTGTACGAGACATGTTTGTAGTGATAAGCTGAGAATGCCTCTACATCTGTTTCTCACGCAATTTGTCTAAGGTGAGTAATAGAGCAGTTAAGTGGAGAAAGTTGAAGCCGCGTAGATCCCGGCCGTGGTACACACAGACTTGTTACCTCCGACATAGAGAACTACTCGGCTTGCTGAGAGCAAAGGCCAGAGCAGATCCACAGCGCAAGCAAGGCTCAGGCGAGGCGGAGCAGTTGTGGCACGATGTGGTCGAAATACTGGGTGACGCAGGAATTGTATTGAACAAGTTGAAGTTCAATTACCCGACGAGAGAGAAACTGTGCACACCGACGCAGCTCACGGGGCACGCCGCTGCGTCCAGCAAGCGTCGAGAAGGTGTTTGACGTGGGTTGGGACCAGGAGGCTGACACGCTCGCATTCCCGCCGAACGGAATCTTGGAGTTTGCGGCATCAGCACTGCCCACATTGCGCACGCTCATGGGTGCCTGCGCGCGATTATACGATTCTCAAGGCCTAATCGCGCCGTTCACAGCGAAGTTCAACTTCACACTGCAGGGGGCTCACCAGGCCAAGCGACCGACCGGCAAGGCGCTACCGGCGGAATTGGCGCGGCGGTGGTTGGCCTGGGTTGACAGGTAAGCGAGCTGGCGGGATTCGAGGTGAAGAAAGACCAGGACTCAGACACGGAAATACGGCTGAAATAAATGCATTTGCCGACGCGAGCGAGAGAGCATACGTTGCTGTTATTTACGTTAGGATCACGGATGCCCAAGGCACGAATTCGATTGGCTTGGTCACTGGTAAAGCCAACTTAGTTCCGTTGCAACAAATTGAGGTTCTAACAATGCCTAAGAAAGAGCTAATGGGCGCTATGTTAGCAGCTAGGCTAGCTACTAAGGTGCGCGATCAATTGAAACTTGGCGAGGCCAGGAAGTGTTATTAGTCTGACGCACAAGTAGTATTACTTTAGATATACTCAGCCGCACTACATTGGTGGAGAGTATTTGTCAGAAATCGCTTAGTGGAGATACTGAAAAATAAGGAGGTACGGCAGTGGCATCATTGCCCAGGAGAGGAGAATCCAGCTAACCTATTTCCGCGCGGTATGATGTATATTGTATACATGTATATGTCGTGCTGTAAATAGACTTCGCCGTCCGTAAATGGACAACGAAAATGAGCTCTACCCACGCGAGCAAGACCAGTATCGAAAATAAATTCAAAGCTGTGTATTATATTATTACTGATATATATTCGTTCTTGTTTCTCATTAAATTGTAACAATCATCATTAGACATAACACTATCATTATTAGGCACAACACTGCCACCACTAAGCACAACACGATCATCTCTAATTACAACACTACCACCACTAACCGCAACACAATCAAAATTAGCAACAAAGCTATCACCGCTAACAACACTACCATCACCAACTGTAACTCAATCAGCACGAATATTATCATATCTATATCATCATTAACAACAACGCTATCGCCTCTAATCGTATCACTATCACAGCTAACCACAATACTATCATCATTAAACACAACACTATCACCATTAAGCACAACACTATCACCATTAACAACACTATTTTCGCTAACAATAATACGATCTCCGTAAACTACAACACTATCACCACTAACCACAATACTATTGTAGCCAGCAGAACCGTAAAAGGAAGACAGTCAAAATGCGTGGGTTCACTAATACTGATTCTTATTTATTATGGTTCACGATACGACATAGGGTTCATACGGCAGTGCCGTCTTTCTTCGTATTACTGCCTGGCAAACTCACTCACTTCGCTACGCCCCGGCGGTAAGCATAAAGCCGTTTCGCCGCCGGAACTTACATTTGGACCACCCATCCTCCGGATCCAGCACTTTCCTCGCAACACGTTGATGGCGATTTTTGTCCTTAAACGCTTTAACCTGGAATTAAACTCAGCCAGACCCGTGTCTTCGACCGGCCTCGAGAGATGCTCGTAACGGCCTCTTCCAAGAAGCGCTTTTGGGCCTCACGCACTATATGTTCTGTTTCGCCCATGCGAGCTCTTCTGCCGTGAGTTGCACTTGCATCCTGCCAACGGAAACGCTTTCTAGCCCAAGCGACAATTGCGATTACTCGGATTACTTTGCGCAAGTTTGAATACCCCGCTGGGTCTATTAGCGGGGGTTTGCATGTTGCGACAAACACCCGAGTCTACGGAAGCTCCTCGTAGCCCCTGCCCCGGTTGGAAGGTAGGGTACTGCGATAGCACGGCTTCTTCAGAAATTTCGGGCTCTTGGCTAGGAGCCGCACCGTTGACGTTGTTTGCTGCTTTCGCTTCGAGCACATCACGAAGAATCTTGCTCCGCTGTAGATCTGAAACTACTTCCTTTTTGTTAACGTTGACTCGGATGGCATCGATAAATAAGGGAAGAGCTCTCAAGCACCGCGCCGCCCCGCCGTTGCGTTAACTTCTAAAGGGTGACTAGCCGATTTAAAATTGGGTCTAGTGCTGCACTTGATTCTTCACCACCGGAGCCCTCGCGCCCCGACAGCCCCTCCAATAACGACGATCTTGCCTCGGCCGATTGGAGAGACGTGTCCGGGTCGCCCGACGGCATGAGAGCGCCTAGAGTCGCTTATAGCCTATTAGACCACCCTGGATACGGCACTACGTTTCCGTGTAGTCAATGAATCAACCTAGTTCTAAATATATTTCCTCATTACTAGGCGCGCCGTCTGCGGTCAAAAATGCGCGTTTAATTCGTAACAATTTGACGGCGGTGTCCAGTTTTGACACCGCCGCACGGTGTGTTACACGCAGGGTGGGAAATAAATAATCAAATTAAGAACATTTTAAAAACACATACAGACGTCACGGTAGAAACAACGACCCTTCTCGCAATAGCAAGGCCGCTATCATAGTCTAGGATAGTCAAATTATGAACATGAAGGAAACAGAACCGGTCACTATGAAAAAAAACGACGCTCGGAGACAGAAGTTTAGAGAAGAACACGAAGAATGGACCAGGACACTAGCAGACGTACCAGGAGGTTGGACCCGTCAGCTCATCCCAGACCCTGAGAAACGGTCCTACAAAGAGCATGAAGACGCCATCTACTACTACGGGAAACGGATGCTTCCAAGAATACCTCTATAGGATAGGTGAGGCTCCGAAAGCTAAGTGCGTCACGGCGAGAAGGATGACGTTGCCCGCCCACATTATATTTATCTATCCAGAACTTACGTACGACAGGACTATTACCATTAACAACAATAGCATCACCACGGAAGACAACACTATCACTATTAACAACAAAACTATCACCTCCAAGAACAACGCTATCACCACTAACCACACCACTATTATCACGAAGAACAACACAATCATCACTAACAACAACACTATCGCCACCAACCACAATACATTAACACTATCACCACGGAGAAAAACACAAGCATCACTAAAACAACACCATCACCAACAAAAACAACACTATTACCAAGAAAAACAACTATCACTCTTAACAACAACACTACCACCATGAAGAACAACACTATCACCTCGAAGAACAACGCTACCACCACTAACCCCAGCACTATCACCACGAAGAGCAACACAATCATCACCAACAACAACACTATCACCACGAAGAACAACACTATCGCCACTAACCACAATACTATTAACACTATCGCCAATAAAAACGACACTATCACCACGAAGAAAAACACAACACTATCACATCGAAGAACAACGCTACCCACTAACCACAGCACTATCACCACGAAGAGCAACACAATCATCACCAACAAGAGCACTATCACCATTAACTATAACACGGTTACCGTTAACAACAACATTATCACAATTAACAACAACACTATCATCATTTACAGGTAACACAATCATGACAAGGAACAACACTGTCATCACGAAGAACAACACTATCACCATGAAGAACAAAACTATCACCACTAACCACAACACTATCATAATTAAGAAGAAAACTATTACTACCTAAAACAACACAGTTATCACTAACGGGCTTTAATGAATGGACCAGGACACCAGCATACGTACCAAGCGCCTCGACCCGTCAGCTTCTCCCAGACATCTACAAATGACTCTACAGAGAGCATGTAGACGCCACCTACTACCAATGGGGTACGAATGCTTCCAAAAATACCTGCATAGGATAGGTAAGGCTCCGAAAGCCAAGTGACTATCACCACGAAAGCACAATCACCACTAACCACAAAAATATTGCCAACACCAACAACACTATCACCATTAACAACAACACTATTACAATTAACAACAACAATAGTACCATTAACAACAACACTATCACCATTAACATCAACACAGTCATCACTAACAGCAACACTATCACCACGAAGAACAATATTATCACTACGAACAACAACACTATCACCACGAAACCACAACACTATCACCGCTAATAACACTATCATCACGAAGAATAACACTACCACCACAAAACCACAACACTATCACAATTATCATCAGCACTATCACTACGAAATCACAACACTATCACCATTATCAACACTATCATCACGAAAAACAACATTATTACCTGAAATTACAACACTATCACCATTATCAACAGCACTATCACTACGAAATCACAACACTATCACCTTTATCATTACTATCATCACGAAAAACAACACTATCACCTGAAATGACAACACTATCACCACGAAACCACAACACTATCACCATTATCAACAGCACTATTACTACGAAATCACAACACTATCACCACGAAACCACAACACTATCACCACTAACAACACTAGCATCACGAAAAACAACACTATCACTTTAAATTACAACACTATCACCACGAAACCACAACACTATCACTATTATCAACAGCACTATCACTACGAAATCACAACACTATCACCACAAAGAACACTATCATCACGAAAAACAACATTATCACCATAATCAACAGCATTGTCACCACGAGATCACAACACTATCACCACGAAATCACAACACTATCACAACGAAACCACAACACTATCACCATTAAAAGCAACACGATCATCACTAACAACAACACCTTCACGACGAAGAACAACACTATCATCATTTAGCAGGAACCTGGACCCGTCAGCTCATTCCAAACCCTGAGAAGTGGTTCTACAGAGAGTACGTGCTCTCTAAGTAGACGCCACCTATTTAGAGAGCACGTAGACGCTACCTACGGCGTCACGGCGATGAGGATGACGTTGCCAGCCCACACCATCGTTATTTATCAAGAACTTACGCACGACAGAACTATCACCACAAAGAACAGCACTATCACCACGAAAAACAACACTATCACCACGCAGATTAACACTATCACCACGCAGATTAACACTATCACCACGAAGATTACCACTATCACCACGAAGAGCAACACAGTCACCACGAAGAACAACACTATCTCCACAAAGAACAACACTATCTCCACAAAGAACAACACTATCACCACTTACAGCAATACAATTATCACAAACAGGAACACTATTACCACAAATAGCAACAGTGTCACCACTAACCACAACACTATTATCACTAATTACAATACAATCACCATTAGCAACAGCACAATCACCATTAACAACACAATCACTACTAAGAACAACACTATCACCAAGAAGAATAACACTATCACCATGAAGAATAACACTATCACCACGAAGAACAACATTATCACCACGAAGAACAACACTATCACCACGAAGAACAACACTATCACCACGAAGAACAACACTATCACCACGAAGAATTACACTATTACAATACTATCACCAACAACACAATCACCATTAAGATCAACACGATTACCACTAAGAGCAACACAATCATTACTAACAACAATCACTACGAAGAACAACACCATCACTCCAAAATACAACCTTATCACCACGAAGAACAACACTATCACCACGAAGAACAACACTATCACCACAAAGAACAATACTATTACCACAAAGAACAAAACTATCACCACGAAAAACAATACTGTCACCACTAAGAACAACACGATTTCCACGAAGAACAACACTATCACATTAAAGAACAACACTATCACTTGGAAGAACAACACTATCACCACGAAAAACAATACTATCACCACGAAGAACAGCACGATTACCAGGAAGAACAACACTATCACCACGAAGAACAACACGATTGCCACGAAGAACAACACTATCACCACAAAGAACAACACGATTTGCACGAAGAACAACACTATCACCACGAAAAACAACACTATCACCACGAAAAACAATACTATCACCACGGAGAACAACGCGATTACCACGAAGAACAACACTATCACCACGAAAAACAATACTATCGCCACGAAAAACAATACTATCACCACGAAAAACAATACTATCACCACGAAGAACAGAACGATTACCAGGAAGAACAACACTATCACCACAAAGAACAACACTATCACTTCGAAGAACAACACTACCACCACGAAAAACAATACTATCGCCACAAAAAACAATACTATCACCACGAAGAACAGCACGATTACCAGGAAGAACAACACTATTACCACGAAGAACAACACTATCACCACAAAGAACAACACTATCACAACGAAAAACAATGCTATAACCACGAATACCAAGTACTATCACTACAAAAAACAACACTATCACCACGAAGAACAACACGATTTCCACGAAGAGCAACATGATTACCAAGAAGAACAATACTATCACCACAAAGAACAACACTATCACCACAAAGAACAACACTATCACCAGGAAGAACAGCACGATTACCAGGAAGAACAACACTATCACCACGAAGGACAACACGATTACCACGAAGAACAACACGATTTCCACGAAGAACAACACTATCACCACAAAGAACAACACTATCACCAGGAAGCACAGCACGATTACCAGGAAGAACAACACTATCACCACGAAGGACAACGTGATTACCACGAAGAACAACACGATTTCCACGAAGAACAACACTATCACCACGAAGAACAACACTATCACTTCGAAGAACAACACTATCACCACGAAAAACAATACTTTCACCACGAAGAACAGCACGATTACCAGGAAGAACAACACTATCACCACGATGAACAACACGATTTCCACGAAGAACAACACTATCACCACGAAGAACAACACGATTACCACGAAGAACAACACTATCACCACAAAGAACAACACTATCACCGCAAAGAACAACACTATCACTTCGAAGAACGCATCGCTGCATTACGGATTACGATGGCTTATAAGACGGTCAGCACGGCGGCTGTTCTTGTACTGGCTGGTACGATCTCTTGGGACCTGAAGGCCGACGCACGTCGTCGCTTGTAGGCGAAACCGACAAACAATAAGGAAAGGGGAAAACTTTGATTTTTTGGCAAAATGAATGGGACGTCATACCAGACGGGGCAGCTGGGGCCCGTGTAAAAGTTCTGATCCCTGACATTAAGGCGTGGATTAACCGGCCCGGCGGCGAGTTGACACACCACGTGACTTAAGTGCTCACAGGGCATGGCAACTTCGAGAGTTACCTCTTTAGAATAGGAAAAGCAATTACGCCACTCTACAAGCACTGTGAAGAAACAACGGAGGACACGCCGGAACACACAATATTGCTGTGCCCGGCGTGGGCTCCATTACGCAGGGACATAACCACAGCAAGTGACGGCAGTCTTAAGAAGCTGGCACACCTTCTTGTGAACTCACGTGATGACTGGAATCTTAAAGCTCGAACAATCGAACGTATTATGCACGCCAAAGAAGAGAAGAATCGTTTTTATTTGACAAGGCCCCGTGGGGCACTCGAGGGCAGCTAAGATAAGGACGCTACTATTCACCCCCCCTCAATTGTTTGAAGTATTGCTTGCGCAGTTCCCAGTTGAGTGTGGGGAGGGGGCATCACTGGTTTTTAGTGGGTTGGAGCCCCACACTACCGGCCCATATTTGCAGTGAGCTTTCCTGCCGTGATGTCCGTGTGTGCATACCGCATTTTCCAGTTAGTCCCTCAAAAAATCACTTCGAAGAACAACACTATCACCACAAAGAACGACACCATCACCACGAAGAACAACACTATCACCACAAAGAACAACACTATCACCACGAAGAACAACACTATCACCACGAAAAACAATACAGCAGGATTACCACGAATAACAACACTATCACCACGAAGAACAACACGATTACCACAAGGAACAACACTATCACCACGAAGAACAACACTATCACCACGAAAAACAATACTATCACCACGAAGAACAGCACGATTACCACGATTCTCAAGGCCTAATCGCGCCGTTCACAGCGAAGTTCAACTTCACACTGCAGGGGGCTCACCAGGCCAAGCGACCGACCGGCAAGGCGCTACCGGCGGAATTGGCGCGGCGGTGGTTGGCCTGGGTTGACAGGTAAGCGAGCTGGCGGGATTCGAGGTGAAGAAAGACCAGGACTCAGACACGGAAATACGGCTGAAATAAATGCATTTGCCGACGCGAGCGAGAGAGCATACGTTGCTGTTATTTACGTTAGGATCACGGATGCCCAAGGCACGAATTCGATTGGCTTGGTCACTGGTAAAGCCAACTTAGTTCCGTTGCAACAAATTGAGGTTCTAACAATACCTAAGAAAGAGCTAATGGGCGCTATGTTAGCAGCTAGGCTAGCTACTAAGGTGCGCGATCAATTGAAACTTGGCGAGGCCAGGAAGTGTTATTAGTCTGACGCACAAGTAGTATTACTTTAGATATACTCAGCCGCACTACATTGGTGGAGAGTATTTGTCAGAAATCGCTTAGTGGAGATACTGAAAAATAAGGAGGTACGGCAGTGGCATCATTGCCCAGGAGAGGAGAATCCAGCTAACCTATTTCCGCGCGGTATGATGTATATTGTATACATGTATATGTCGTGCTGTAAATAGACTTCGCCGTCCGTAAATGGACAACGAAAATGAGCTCTACCCACGCGAGCAAGACCAGTATCGAAAATAAATTCAAAGCTGTGTATTATATTATTACTGATATATATTCGTTCTTGTTTCTCATTAAATTGTAACAATCATCATTAGACATAACACTATCATTATTAGGCACAACACTGCCACCACTAAGCACAACACGATCATCTCTAATTACAACACTACCACCACTAACCGCAACACAATCAAAATTAGCAACAAAGCTATCACCGCTAACAACACTACCATCACCAACTGTAACTCAATCAGCACGAATATTATCATATCTATATCATCATTAACAACAACGCTATCGCCTCTAATCGTATCACTATCACAGCTAACCACAATACTATCATCATTAAACACAACACTATCACCATTAAGCACAACACTATCACCATTAACAACACTATTTTCGCTAACAATAATACGATCTCCGTAAACTACAACACTATCACCACTAACCACAATACTATTGTAGCCAGCAGAACCGTAAAAGGAAGACAGTCAAAATGCGTGGGTTCACTAATACTGATTCTTATTTATTATGGTTCACGATACGACATAGGGTTCATACGGCAGTGCCGTCTTTCTTCGTATTACTGCCTGGCAAACTCACTCACTTCGCTACGCCCCGGCGGTAAGCATAAAGCCGTTTCGCCGCCGGAACTTACATTTGGACCACCCATCCTCCGGAATCCAGCACTTTCCTCGCAATACGTTGATGGCGATTTTTGTCCTTAAACGCTTTAACCTGGAATTAAACTCAGCCAGACCCGTGTCTTCGACCGGCCTCGAGAGATGCTCGTAACGGCCTCTTCCAAGAAGCGCTTTTGGGCCTCACGCACTATATGTTCTGTTTCGCCCATGCGAGCTCTTCTGCCGTGAGTTGCACTTGCATCCTGCCAACGGAAACGCTTTCTAGCCCAAGCGACAATTGCGATTACTCGGATTACTTTGCGCAAGTTTGAATACCCCGCTGGGTCTATTAGCGGGGGTTTGCACGTTGCGACAAACACCCGAGTCTACGGAAGCTCCTCGTAGCCCCGCCCCGGTTGGAAGGTAGGGTACTGCGATAGCACGGCTTCTTCAGAAATTTCGGGCTCTTGGCTACGAGCCGCACCGTTGACGTTGTTTGCTGCTTTCGCTTCGAGCACATCACGAAGAATCTTGCTCCGCTGTAGATCTGAAACTACTTCCTTTTTGTTAACGTTGACTCGGATGGCATCGATAAATAAGGGAAGAGCTCTCAAGCACCGCGCCGCCCCGCCGTTGCGTTAACTTCTAAAGGGTGACTAGCCGATTTAAAATTGGGTCTAGTGCTGCACTTGATTCTTCACCACCGGAGCCCTCGCGCCCCGACAGCCCCTCCAATAACGACGATCTTGCCTCGGCCGATTGGAGAGACGTGTCCGGGTCGCCCGACGGCATGAGAGCGCCTAGAGTCGCTTATAGCCTATTAGACCACCCTGGATACGGCACTACGTTTCCGTGTAGTCAATGAATCAACCTAGTTCTAAATATATTTCCTCATTACTAGGCGCGCCGTCTGCGGCCAAAAATGCGCGTTTAATTCGTAACAATTTGACGGCGGTGTCCAGTTTTGACACCGCCGCACGGTGTGTTACACGCAGGGTGGGAAATAAATAATCAAATTAAGAACATTTTAAAAACACATACAGACGTCACGGTAGAAACAACGACCCTTCTCGCAATAGCAAGGCCGCTATCATAGTCTAGGATAGTCAAATTATGAACATGAAGGAAACAGAACCGGTCACTATGAAAAAAACGACGCTCGGAGACAGAAGTTTAGAGAAGAACACGAAGAATGGACCAGGACACTAGCAGACGTACCAGGAGGTTGGACCCGTCAGCTCATCCCAGACCCTGAGAAACGGTCCTACAAAGAGCATGAAGACGCCATCTACTACTACGGGAAACGGATGCTTCCAAGAATACCTCTATAGGATAGGTGAGGCTCCGAAAGCTAAGTGCGTCACGGCGAGGAGGATGACGTTGCCCGCCCACATTATATTTATCTATCCAGAACTTACGTACGACAGGACTATTACCATTAACAACAATAGCATCACCACGGAAGACAACACTATCACTATTAACAACAAAACTATCACCTCCAAGAACAACGCTATCACCACTAACCACACCACTATTATCACGAAGAACAACACAATCATCACTAACAACAACACTATCGCCACCAACCACAATACATTAACACTATCACCACGGAGAAAAACACAAGCATCACTAAAAACAACACCATCACCAACAAAAACAACACTATTACCAAGAAAAACAACTATCACTCTTAACAACAACACTACCACCATGAAGAACAACACTATCACCTCGAAGAACAACGCTACCACCACTAACCCCAGCACTATCACCACGAAGAGCAACACAATCATCACCAACAACAACACTATCACCACGAAGAACAACACTATCGCCACTAACCACAATACTATTAACACTATCACCAATAAAAACGACACTATCACCACGAAGAAAAACACAACACTATCACATCGAAGAACAACGCTACCACCCACTAACCACAGCACTATCACCACGAAGAGCAACACAATCATCACCAACAAGAGCACTATCACCATTAACTATAACACGGTTACCGTTAACAACAACATTATCACAATTAACAACAACACTATCATCATTCACAGGTAACACAATCATGACAAGGAACAACACTGTCATCACGAAGAACAACACTATCACCATGAAGAACAAAACTATCACCACTAACCACAACACTATCATAATTAAGAAGAAAACTATTACTACCTAAAACAACACAGTTATCACTAACGGGCTTTAATGAATGGACCAGGACACCAGCATACGTACCAAGCGCCTCGACCCGTCAGCTTCTCCCAGACATCTACAAATGACTCTACAGAGAGCATGTAGACGCCACCTACTACCAATGGGGTACGAATGCTTCCAAAAATACCTGCATAGGATAGGTAAGGCTCCGAAAGCCAAGTGACTATCACCACGAAAGCACAATCACCACTAACCACAAAAATATTGCCAAACACCAACAACACTATCACCCATTAACAACAACACTATTACAATTAACAACAACAATAGTACCATTAACAACAACACTATCACCATAACATCAACACAGTCATCACTAACAGCAACACTATCACCACGAAGAACAATATTATCACTACGAACAACAACACTATCACCACGAAACCACAACACTATCACCGCTAATAACACTATCATCACGAAGAAATAAACACTACCACCACAAAACCACAACACTATCACCATTATCATCAGCACTATCACTACGAAACCACAACACTATCACCATTATCAACACTATCATCACGAAAAACAACATTATTACCTGAAATTGAAACCCTATCACCTTATCACACACTATCACTACGAAATCACAACACTATCACCATTTATCATCACGAAAAACAACACTATCACCTGAAATGACAACACTATCCACAAACCACAACACTATCACCATTATCAACAGCACTATCCTACTACGAAATCACACACTATCACCACGAACCACACTATCACCACGGTAACAACACTAGCATCACGAAAACCAACAATATCACCTTTAATTACAACACTATCACCACGAAACCACAACACTATCACTATTATCAACAGCACTATCACTACGAAATCACAACACTATCACCACAAACAACACTATCATCACGAAAAACAACATTATCACCATAATCAACAGCATTGTCACCACGAGATCACAACTCTATCACAACGAAACCACAACACTATCACCATTAAAAGCAACACGATCATCACTAACAACAACACCTTCACGACGAAGAACAACACTATCATCATTTAGCAGGAACCTGGACCCGTCAGCTCATTCCAAACCCTGAGAAGTGGTTCTACAGAGAGTACGTGCTCTCTAAGTAGACGCCACCTACTTAGAGAGCACGTAGACGCTACCTACGGCGTCACGGCGATGAGGATGACGTTACGAGCCCACACCATCGTTATTTATTAAGAACTTACGCACGACAGAACTATCACCACAAAGAACAGCACTATCACCACGAAAACAACACTATCATCACGAAGAACAACACTCTCACCACGCAGATTAACACTATCACCACGCAGATTAACACTATCACCACGAAGATTACCACTACGCTATCACCACTTACAGCAATACAATTATCACAAACAGGAACACTATTACCACAAATAACAACAGTGTCACCACTAACCACAACACTATTATCCACTAATTACAATACTATCACCATTAGCAACAGCACAATCACCATTAACAACAACACGATCACTACTAAGAACAACACTATCACCAAGAAGAATAACACTATCACCATGAAGAATAAAACTATCACCACGAAGAACAACATTATCACCACGAAGAACAACACTATCACCACGAAGAATTACACTATTACAATACTATCACCAACAACACAATTACCATTAAGATCAACACGATTACCACTAAAAGCAACACAATCATTACTAACAACAATCACTACGAAGAACAACACCATCACTCCAAATACAACCTTATCACCACCAAGAACAACACTATCACCACGAAGAACAACACTATCACCACAAAGAACAATACTATTACCACAAAGAACAACACTATCACCACGAAAAACAACACTATCACCACGAAAAACAATACTATCACCACAAAGAACAACACGATTTCCACGAAGAACAAACACTATTACTTCGAAGAACGACACTATCACCACGAAACACAATACTATCGCCACAAAAAAACAATTCTATCACCTCAAAAAACAATACAATCACCACGAAGAACAGCACGATTGCCACGAAGAACAACACTATCACCACAAAGAACAACACGATTTTCCACGAAGAACAACACTATCACCACGAAGAACAACACTATCACTTCGAAGAACAACACTATCACTACAAAAAACAAAACTTTCACCACGAAGAACAGCACGATTACCAGAAAGAACAGCACGATTACCAGGAAGAACAACACTATCACCACCGAAAGAACAACACGATTACCACGAAGAACAACACTACCACCACAAAGAACAAACACGATTTCCACGAAGAACAACACTATCACCACGAAGAACAACACTATCACCACGAAGAACAACACTATCACCACAAAAAGCAATACTTTCACCATGAAGAACAGCACGATTACCAGGAAGAAACAACACGATTTCCACGAAGACCAACACGATTTCCACGAAGAACAACACTATCACCACGAAGAACAACACGATTACCACGAAGAACAACACTATCACCACAAGTAACAACACTATCACCACGAAAAACAATACTATCACCACGGAGAACAACGCGATTACCACGAAGAACAACACTATCATTACGAAGAACAACGCTATCACCACGAAGAACAACACTATCACCACAAAGAACAACACTATCACCACGAAGAACAACACGATTGCCACGAAGAACAACACGATTACCGCAAAGAATAACACTATCACCACAAAGAACAACACTATCACCACGAAAACAATACTATCACCACGAAGAACAGCACGATTACCAGGAAGATCAACACTATCACCACAAAAAACAACACTATCACTTCGAAAAACAACACTATCACTACGAAAAACAATACTATCACCACGAAAAACAATACTATCACCACAAAGAACAGCACGATTACCAGGAAGAACAACACAATCACCAAGAAAAAACAACACTACTACCACAAAGAACAACACTATCACAACGAAAAACAATGCTATCACCACGAAAAACAATACTATCACCACGAAGAACAACGCGATTACCACGAAGTACAACACTATCACCACAAAAAACAATACTATCACCACGAGAAACAATACTATCACTACGAAGAATAGCACGATTATCAGGAAGAACAATACTATCACCACAAAGAACAACACTATCACTTCGAAGAACAACACTATCACCACAAAGAACAACACTATTACTTCGAAGAACAACACTATGACCACAAAGAACAACACTATCACCACGAATAACAATACTATTACCACGAAAAACAAACACTTTCACCGCAAAGAACAACACTATCACCACGAAAAACAATACTATCACCCACGAAGAACAGCACGATTACCACAAAGGACAACACTATCACCACGAAAAACAATACTATCACCACGAAAAACAATACTATCAACACGAAGAACAGCACGCTTACCAGGAAGATCAACACTATCAACACGAAGAACAGCACGATTACCAGGAAGAACAACACTATCACCACGGAGAACAACACGATTACCACAAAGGACAACACTATCACCACGAAAAACAATACTATCACTACGATGAACAGCACGATTACCAGGAAGAACAACACTATCACCACGGAGAACAACACGATTACCACAAAGAACAACACTATCACCACGAAAAACAACACTATCACCACGAAGAACAGCACGATTACCAGGAAGAAAAACACTATCACCTCGAAAAACAATACTATCACCACTAGCAGCACTATAACCATTAACAACAACACTATGACCACTAAAAGCAACACAATCATCACTAACAACAACACTATCACGGCGAAGAACACCACTATGCAGAGAGACAGACACGAAGAATGGACCAGGACATGAGCAGACGCACCAGGAGCCTGGACGAGACTCCTGGTATAATAAGTCAGCTCTATAATAAGTCAGGTCATTCCAGACTCTGAGAGTTGGTCCTACAAAGAGACGCCACCTACTATTAACAGGGTCTCATCTATGTCCCAGGCAGTGGAAAAGGCCAAACGGTTACTGGACGATACAGGTCAACGTGTATACGATCACACTTTGACAGGCTTACTTGGGAGATTAGCATCTCTGTGCGGTGCCATACCCACTGACACCCTTTCCCAGAAAGGCTGGTCGACCCCACTGCAGGAGAAGACGTTTGCGCATCTCCTTGAGCAAGCCCCCACTACGACTGACAAGGCCAGGCTACGGGCGGTCTCCTCGAAAAGCGCCGGGGCCTGGTTACAGGCTCTCCCCAGTGCTCAGTTAGGCACTCTAATAGATGACGAGACTGTTCGGATTAGTGCGGGGCTACGCCTGGGGACAGCTCCCGTAATCCCCCACCAATGTAAATGCGGCGATCAAGTGGGGCCACAGGCACACCATGGCCTCTCTTGTGCCTTAAGCTCAGGTCGTCAAGCCCGACACGCCGCACTTAACGAGACATTTAGCCAAGCTTTAGGTCGGCCGGCTTTCCTTGCATTCTCGAGCCTCCTGGCCTCTGCAGGAATGATGTGAAGCGACCGGACGGGCTGACACTAACGTCCTTCGAGATGGGTCGCATGCTGGTATGGGATGCGACCGTTACTGACTTATTAGCCCCCTCAATGGTCAGTGCGGGAGCGGAACATGCTGGACACGCGTCTATGTTGGCAGAAGCGAATAAGTGCAGAAAGTGTGCCAGTATCACCTGGCCCGAAGACGCATACACTTATTCGACGTGTCGGCAAGGCGCTTAATCGTTTGACAGGGGACCCTAGAGCTATCGAGTATCTGCACCAGAGACTATCGCTGGACATTCAGCGGGGTAACGCCGCTTCTGTGCGTGGAACTCTGCTAGACTGGACACGCCCCGAACCTGAAAGATATGTGACGTTTTCACTTGATTTATCTGGTGTACACGTTCAAGAGGAGACAATTGTTGCCTCTTGCATATAAGCAAATAAAACTGTAACAGTTACCTATAAAAAAAATTTAACAGGGTACGAATGCTTCCAAAAATGCCTGCCTAGGATAGGTAAGGCTCCGAAAGCCAAGTGCGTCATGGCGAGGGGGATGATGCTGCCTGCCCACACCATCTTCATCAAACCAGTACTTACGTACGACAGGACTACTACCATTAAGAATAACACTATCACCACCAGTACTTACCGGAAAATAACGTCTCGAATGTGAAGCGCAAATGAAAGCAGGGTACTAGTACCAGTACAGACTGACGGAAGGCGTAATAAACGCGAGCTGGACAACAACGAGGAAGAACCTCGATTTTAACAAAGTAAAAAGAAAGTTGTTCTGATGGAAATGATTGTAACATACATTCAGTTAACAAGAAAGCACTACTACTGTCGATAACAAGCCTCCAAGGCTACGAAACGAATGTGCACAATTTGTACTAAAACTGCATGCCAGAATATCGCCTGAAGATGTGAAGAAATATGTCAAGGTTGTAGTTCCGAAGTGCGGAGTTCATGCACAACTCATTACTAAGTACAACACTATCATGGCGAAGAACACCATGCAGAAACACTATCACCTTTAACAACAACACCATCACCATTAACAGGTCCCTATGAAAATTCAGTGCTTTTAGACACACTCGAAGAATGGACCACCACACAAGCGGACGCACCAGGAGCCTGCACAAGGCTCCTGGTAAAATAAGTCAACTCTATAAGAAGTCAGGTTATCCCAGGCTCTGAGAGTTTGGTCCTACTGAGAGCATGCAGACCATTAACAGGGTACGAATGCTTTCAAAAATGCCAGCGTAGGATAGTTAAGGCTTCGAAAACCAAGTGCGTCATGGCGAGGAGAATGACGTTGCCCGCCCACACCATTTTCATCTAACCAATACTTACGTACAAACTTTAAAAACAGCACTATCACCACCAGAACTTACCGGAAATAACGCCTCGAACGTAAGCGCAAATGAAAGCAGGGTACTGGTACCAGTACAGACTGACGGAAGGCGTAATAAAAGGAAAGCGAGCTGGACAACAACGAGCTGAGATAAACGGAGCATAGAGGGCCTCGATTTTAACGAAGTAAAACGAAAGTTGTTCCGATGGAAATGATTGTAACATACATTCAGTTAACAAGAACGCACTACTAGTGCCGATAACAAGCCTCCAAGGCTACGAAACGAATGTGCACAATTTGTACTAAAACTGCATGCCAGAATATCGCCTGAAGATGTGAAGGATTATAACATGGTTGTAGTTCCGAAGTGCGGAGTTCATGCACAAATCAAAAGAAATAAGCTACAGCTAGTAGAAAATGTACAATATTATCACAGCTTTTGTTACAACGTACCCAAAGAGCAGTATGGGACCACAAATGATCCATCTATTTGGTCGAAGGAGATAATCTTTTACCTACACAAGGAACAGCTTCGAGACTGCAGACTATTCTGCACCGATGGCAATGAATAACCAAATAACAGAAGCTCAATGACAAAATAAGTGAAATCAATATGGAGTAGAATAAAGAAATATTAGTGTCCCGCGGAAACATTTAGACAACGCATCTAAGACATTAATTAGCCTCTATGTCGACAATCGCAACGTTGGACTGACCTACCAAGCAAGAACTGGTACCAGTGCAGTCGACGTCGTGCTATTTATAGCTGTCCTCAGCCAGGAAGAACTATCACAGAAGTTATCTGGCGAGTGCAACTCGCTGCGGTACTGTACTCACGCTGGACCGCGGCGCCAGTGAGGTGACTCTCACACACATAGACCTGTCTGCAGAGCCCGTGCAAAGACGCTGGTCTACGCCTTTCATTCTTTCCTCTCCCCTTCGTTTCTTATCTCCGGCCTCTGCTGTTCAAGAGGTCAACAAGCGGCACTCCTCATGTGTTCAGCAGCGGCGGCGTAACGTCTCGATTCGGACTTCCGAAACACACTGCGCGTAGCTGACGCCGCGATTAGGTTAAACTGATTAATCTTGATTTGATATCTTTCCGTCTATCATCCAGATCTCCTCATTGCTCTGTTTGCATCGCGGGCGGTTAGAGGGACTCCCACAAAAGTCCGACGGATCGCAACCAATTCTACTATTGAGCGGGAGAGGCGGGGTTCTTACGAAGGAGGTATGTCACAATGTAAAACAGCAATACCATATTATATTACACGTATTTCTGGTTTTGGATTGCTGCATTGCAACAGGCACGCCACTAACAAATATTGCAATCGGAAACCGACCAACGACAACAGCAACGAGAACTCATACAAACAGTTGCTGTAGGCTAAAATTATGTAATATTAGCTATTAAAGAATCAATAGTTTGAACTAGTAGCATAACAAACAATGAACAATATTATTTTTTAGACGACACTGCTGACAAACTGTTAAACTTCTTCAGCTAGAAGGAACTGCATGCCTTTAACCTTCAGTAAGAAAAAGTATAATACTTAGCTAACTGACGCGGGCTAACATATATTGGCGTGGCCAAAACTATCTTTATCCGGTTAAACGGTGTCTGTTGGATTTCTTCTTCTTCCAAACCTAGGGTTGCCACCAGCTGATCTTCCGTGACGTAATAGTCGTTGCATGCAAAGATGACCTGCGCCACTGCCTCGATGATATAGTAGCAAGCAGCCTGTGTACTGTGAATCGATTTCGCAATGGCTACAGCAGTGATAGTTCACATTTACGGTCTAGAAAGAGCTATGATGCATAGGACTCGTCAATAGTGATTATTATTAATACGCTTTATTCAAGGAAATGTTTAGTCTGGTAACATGAAGTTTTCATGGAGTTGGCGGGTTACTCTCCAAGGGAACATATGGTTTAGTGTTTGCTTTGTCGCAGCCTTCCCAAAATGTTGGGAAACTGGACGCCACACTTGTATGCAATCTTTCGTCGATATTTGCTGCATAACTTGTCTAGGAGTCGCTGATCTTTTTTCAGACATGGATTCCAGACCGGGGCTGCATATGTAATGGTCGGCAGTACGTACATCTCAAATAGTTTTGAGTATATGTGTAGATCTCTAAGTATGAATGAGCGTGTAATCCAGCTCGCTCTCTGTGTTGCTCTAAAAACAATGTCTGTTATGTGTTCGGTGTACTTCATATTATTAGATGTCATTACACCAAGGTCTCTAATCAGTTTTTCGAGGCAAGAGAATGGCCACCGATTGTGTAACTGTTCTCTGTATTTCCGTGACCAAAATGAAGTACAACGCACCTTGTCACCGATAGTTTCAGATCTAGCAAAACAGACCACTTGTAGAAATTGTTTATCGTATCCTGCAGTTGTTTGCAGTCCTCAACAGAGTCCGCTTTTCCGTATATTTTAACGTCATCCACATAGATCTTATTATGCACGTTTTCGGGAATTATACTCTTTAGCGAATTGGTGTAAAGAATAAACATTAGTGGCCCAAGAATGGTATTTTGAGGGCAACCAAAGGTGGCGTAAGCCTTCTTTGACAGTGTATTATGAAAACGTACATGGAAGGTTCTTAGGAAATCATTTATCCATGCAACTATTTTGGTGCCCACTCCAAATTTAGGCAGTAACTCCAGTAGTTTACTATGTGTTACAGTTTCAAAAGCAAACTTTAAATCAAAGTATATAACGTCAAAACACCTTGATGCGTGAACATGTTCCGCCCAGTCAAACTGCGTCTCCAAGAGTTGAAGTGTGCAGCTTCTTTCAGAACGAAGCAACTTGTTCTTTAGTGGTCAGTCCGTCCTTGTCGGCGTTTTGATATATAGCTATGGAAATTACACTTTCTAACAGTTTACAAGCTGCAACAGTGAGCGAAATCGGTCGCTTATTCTTGGGATCTGACGTATTGCCCCGCTTGTGTACAGGGCTAACAATCGCCGCTCTAAAAATCTCTGGTGCAATCGAATCTTCCAGCGATCGACGAAATATCAAATTAAGGGATGGCATATCGAGATTCCAAGCTGTTTGTACACGATTGACGGCACCCCATCAGGGGTATCGCTTGTCTTAGATTTCAGGCCCCTTAGGTGCTTCAGCAGGTTTTCGAATGTGACGTCAACATCATTCGCGACCACTAAGTCGTCATAACCACCAGGAGCATGCGTAACTCCTGAATCTCGCAGACGTAGCTTATCATTCGATGGATATGTTTGTGTGTGAATATGTTTTTTATTAACTCTGCTTTTTTATAATCATCGAGCTAGTGAACCATCGGGTCGCATAATTGACGCCAGATAGTCACGAACTGAGATTTGTTTGCGGATATATCTGTGGATTGAGTTTACATCGCTGTTTCGAACAGCGTGCTCCTCTAGAGTTTTTTGTCGGATGCATGCTTTGTCGAGCTTTTTCTAAAGCTGGCCTATGTTGTGCCAATTAACTAGCCATCAAGAGCTGCTTGAAGAGCACGCACATGTCTGTCAATTGACGATGTGAGGCAGATTCGCTGTGGCACATGCAGTTGGATAAGAAAGTGCACATACTCGATACATTTGGTGTACATCGAGTCCACGGAGAGGCAACCTTGAAAAAATCTGGTCCAATCTGTAAGGTCAAGGTTTAGCTTCATAGCATCATAATTCCTTTTTTTAATATATCTTGACTATTGACGTTTACTTGGGGCGCTTGCAGTCCGTTATGACGAACTCCACCATACGATGATCAGAGGACAGGTGCTTTGGCCGCACAGCAACTTCGTCCACCGAATCATCGTTGCAGAGGACAATGTCTAGTAGAGAATCTGGTTGACTGCCAACACGTGTTGCTTCTGTAACATGTTGTTGAAGTCCGTACTCGATGCAGAAGTTTAGGAGTATGGCTTCTTTTGAATTATTGTGTAAGGGTCGAAGCACGCTGAGCGTCTCCCAATATATTTCTGGCTGATTAAAATCTCCGGTGAGTAAAACTGTATGGTCACATTCCATTACCAATTATAGCTCTTGTGTTAAAACGTCCATTTTAGTTCTAAATGTGTCATGTGTGCCAGTAGGCGAGGAATACGTTGTTATAAGCGGCACTGTGCGGTCATTAAAAATGGCATCACACGCCACAAATTCGGAGCTAAAATAATGTCTGTCAACTTCAGAACAAGCCAGCTCACTTCGGACGAGGATTAAAACTCCACCGCCCCGTAAGTCACGGTCATTTCTAAAAACATGAAATTGTCCCCCACCGCCAATTTCAGCTGAACAAACCGATAGTTCAGTGAGCCATGTCTCTGTTATCATTGCTACATCTATATCCATACCTTTTTTTTTATAACTATGTAGACTTTCAAGAGCACCAGGCTTTACAAGTGATCGAGCGTTGAGGTAAATACATCTCAATTTTTTCTGTATAGTGTGTTTACCGAAATACTGGGGAGTAGCTTTCTGTACAGAACATAAAGTTCGGCCACAGGCGAGTCATGCTCCTGGGAAACTTTCCAACACCATATCAGGCCGCAGATGGCCGCGGAAGAAAGAAAGTCGGGTTTCGCCCTCCCAGAGCTCATCTTGAATGAGATTGTCGTAGTCTACGTCTGCGACTTCGACGTAGAACTTGTGATCACCGCTACGTGATCGAAGACGTTTAACTGATACGGGATGGATATGGCCATGTGTCTTGAGATGATTGTAGAGTTTCTCAGCAAAGACACTGGAACAAATGTTAGAGATAAAAATCCGCCGGGAGCTGATATGAGCTCTTACGGTTGGTAGCGGTTGGAACTCAGCATCAGCTGGAGTACCTTTTCGACTTACAGTCTTAATCAAAGTACTTTTAGACTCAGCAGCTGAGGATCGCTTATGTATGTCTTTCTTGGTCTTCGCTTCAGGACGGGTATGCAGTTGCCTATCTTTCTTTCTAGGAACCCCGTGTTTTATATCTGTTCCAATACGAACCCGGGAAATAGAACGATCGTCGGAACGAGCACGGGATTTTCTTGCTGATTGAGTTTCAAGCTGTATCAGGCAAGCATGTAGCTTCGCATTCGTTACAGATAGCGTATCGACCGATCGATTTCCTGAGATTTTTGTTTTCCGAAGATGACTCAATTAATATTTCTTTCATGTTCCGTACCTCCAGTAGTAACTGCTTTAGCAGCGCTGCGTTTGAATTTCCCGCGCGCGCGCCGGCATTAGCTGATGTATCACCCGTTTCCATATCCGACTCCGGGCCGACACTGGTGGCTCACATTTCATGGTGTCTAGTTTAGTACGATCGTTAAAATCGTTGACCGAGAGTTTCGTGCAGCAGAGATGAAATCATTCAAGGCACTGAACAAACTTAACGCTCGTGTGTCGCGAGCGTATGATTCTCGTATCACAGTTCTGACAAATGGTGCACTGGTTTTTTCCTCGTGTGGTTCCACCGGAATCCTCGCCTTTACGCTTTTCTCCTGGCTTTGCCATACTTGGTATGTAGGAGAACATACTATACAAATTGTACGTTTTGTACGGAGCTGCTCAGTTGCGTGACACTTTCGAACGCTGTAGCAGACGATTATATATAGATATGTTTGCAGTTTTTAGGGTTTTGTGTAAGGGTTTATCTTAATTAGTCTAGTGGAGTAGTGGTTTTAAGAGATAATCTCTGGTTCTGACGCAAATATAACTGGTTTTGCGTTCTGTAGAAAGCTGGCGCAATTATGGGCCTATAAGTTGAAACTATATACCAGCGGTGAATCGTTGTTTGTCTAATCTTTTTTCTCGTCGCCTAGAGGACCGCCCTGACAAAGTATGCTTTTGCCTTGTCTTTTTAATTTTAAAACTGGTTTTCTTGCTCATTGTAAACGTCACATTATTACCTCTTGCACCTTCTTTCGAGATATTCTTGTGAATTTGACGTGGAATCGCTAGCTTACTGGAGTTAGTCCACTGCCTTCGCTGTTCGTACTTCTACGGGCGGTACCGCACTGATTGTGCGGAATTGGAATGAGCCGACGTGCCCGTGTATGCGTAATACACGGCTATAACGTTACTGACAATCTTATTGGCGGTCGGTCCGTTCTCAGCGTTCAAAATCAAACGAGTTGACCATCATTGCTTATTAAACACTATTATTTCAACGGTCTGCCTACATTAAAAGCTATTTTTATTGCAGAACTTTATACAGTGCAATCGAGATATGTTGCAGACAGTACATAGGTTGCGACAAAATAGTTTACGATATGTGCACCGTCGCTGACTGTTGGACAATACATGGATGGAACCTCTCTTCGAGCAACGACACGTTCTCACCGGCTACTCCGTCCATGGGTTCCACCACAAACGGTGCCACCGCACTGGGCTCCATAACCCTTCCGATGAGTGTTGCTGCAAATTTTGCGGCCTTGTCTGCACCAAATATCATCATGAAACATGTCGGTCAGCGCCAGCTATCTGGGCGTTAGGTCGCTGACATCTTCCGGAGATGCATATACAAGATATTCTATATATGCTCAAGATTAACGGAGACGAATGCCGTTTCCGAGATTTAATGAATAAGTGTAATGTAATGTGACCAACAATACCGAAAGATGATGTAATAATAAATAAAAAACATTAACAACCACAACGTTATCACAATTTGCAACAAAGCTATCACCTCTAAGCGCAACACTATCACTTTTCAGCACAACACTATTACCATTAGGCGCACCACTATTACCATTGAACACAACACCACTAAGCACATACTACCATCATTGACAACAACGCTGTCACAAATAACAACACTATCACCATTAAGCACAACACTATCACCATTAACAACACTATCTCCGCTAACAATAATACGATCTCCGTAAACAACAACGCTATCACCACTAACCACAATACTATTGTTGCCAGCAGGACCGTAGAAGGAAGACAGTCAAAATGCGTGGGTTCACTAATACTGATTCTTATTTATTATGTTTCACGATACGACAGAAGGTTCATACGGCAGGGCCGTCTTTCTTCTAATTATTGTCTGTTTAACTCACTCACTTCGTTACGCCCCGGCAATTAGCATAAAGCCGTTTCGCCGCCGGAAATTACATTTGGACCACTTGCCGCATCCTCCGGATCCAGCACTTTCCTCGCAACACGTTGATGACGATTTTTGTCTTTAAACGCTTTAACCTGGAATTAAACTCAGTCAGGCCCGTGTCTTCGACCGGCCTCGAGAGATGCTCGTAACGGCCTCTTCCAAGCAGCGCTTTTGGGCCTCACGCACTATGTTCTGTTTCGCCCACGCGAGCTCTTCTTGCGTGAGTTGCACGTGCATCCTGCCGGCGGAAACGCTCTCTAGCCCGGGCGACGATGGCAAAAACTCGGATCACTTTGCGCAAGTTCGAACGCCCCGCTGGGTCTATTAGCGGGGGTTTGCACATTGCGACAAACACCCGAGTCTACGGAAGCTCCTCGTAAACCCGCCCCGATTGGAAGGTAGGGTACTGAAATACCACGGCTTCCTCAGGAATTTCGGGCCATTGGCTACGAGCCTCACCGTTAACGTTGTTTGCTGGTTTCGCCTCGAGCACATCACGAATAATCTTGCTCCGCTGTAGATCTGAAACTACGTCCTTTTCGTTGACGTGGACTCGGATGGCATCGATGAATAAGGGAAGAGCTCTCAACCACCGTTGAACATTCTAGCTTGGCAGCGGGGAGCGCCGCCCCGCCCGTTGCGTTAACTTCTGAAGGGTTACTAGCCGAAGGGCCTAGTACTGCACTTGATTTTTGACCACCGGAGGCCTCGCGCCCCGACAGCCCCTCCAATAACGACAATCTTGCCTAGGCCCATGGGGAAGACGTGTCCCGGTCGCCCGACGACATGACAGCGCCTAGAGTCGCTTATAGCACATTAGACCACCCTGGATACGGGACTACGTTTCCGTGTAGTCAGTGAGTCAACCTAGTTCTAAATATATATCCTCATCACTAGGCACGCCGGCTGCGGCCAAAAAATGCGCGTCTAATTCGTAACAACTTGACGGTGGTGCCCAGTCTTGACACCGCCGCACAAACTGAACAACGAAGCGCAATCACTCGGTCGACGGTCTCAGCCATGCTGACTGTCGCTACGATGCCTTCTACGTCCGAACTTCTCACTACACGTCGTGCAGCACTTAGGCGCCAATATGTTGCCAACGGAACCATAAAAAGAAGATAGTCGAATTGTGTGGGTTTACTGATCCTGATTCTTATTTATAATGTTTAACGATACGACAGAGGGGACATACGGCAGGACACCGACCCTTCGTATTATTGCCTGGCTAACCCAGTCTCTATGCTACGCCCCGGCGGTTAGCACGAAGCCGTCTCGCCGCCAGAACTCACGCTCTTCACACAATCAATAACTTTGCGCTAGACATGCATATATATATATATATATATATATATATATATATTTATATATACACCAATCGCTCACCTAAAAAAAAATATATATATATATTTATATATTTATTTCTATATCTACCTGCGCTTGCCCGCCTACCTCGCGCCTCGCCGTAGGGCAAAATTATAGCCGTGCACACTGTTGTTGCCGCTACGTCGTCCCCCCCGGTCGCCGCCGGGCTGAGGGTTGATCGTTGAGCATACGTTACACCGAACGCTCGAGATAACAAGGGGTAGCAGAAATGGTGCGCATCCCTTTTTTTATACAGCTGAGAACCGGCATCGTAACCGTGCGCGAACAGAGAAGGGGCGAATGGCGTGCTACCAGGCAAAGATCATCATCATCATCATCATCATCATGCCGCGCATATACACCATAACAACTAACGGCAATACCGTTAAGTACTACACTATTACCGGTAACAACACTGTCACCAACAACGGCAGCACAATCATCACTAACAACGACACTTTCACCACGAAGAACAACACGACCACGTCTAATCATTGCACTATCACCATTAACCACAACACAATCGCCATTAACAACAACACTATCACCATTAAATAACAACACTAACATAGGAATAACAACACTATCACCATTAATAACAACACGAACACCACGAATAACAACACTATCGCCACAACAACATTATTACCACGATCAACAACACAACACACACACACACCATCAACACACCACACATCATTAACAACATTACCGTCACGAATAACAACACTATCACTACGATGAACAACACTATCATAACAAAGAATAACAGTTGCCACAAGCAACAGTATCTCAGACAAGATGTCAAAAATGTTACACGCAGGCTGAGAAATAAATAATAAATTAATAATACAATTAAGAACATTTTAAAAACACATACATACGTCACGGTAGAAACAACTACCATTATCGCAATAGCAAGACTGTTACCATAGTCTAGGATGGTCATATAATAAACATGAAGGAAACAGAACCGGTCACTATGAAAAAACGACGCTCGGAGACAGACGTTGACAGAAGCACATGAAGAATCGACCAGGACCATAGCAGACGTACCAGGAGGTTGGAGCCGTCAGCTCATCCCAGACCCTGAGAAACGCTCTTACAGAGAGCATGAAGACGCCATCTATTACTAACGGGATACGGATGCTTCCAAAAATACCTCCTTAGGATAGGTGAGGCTCCAAAAGCCAAGTGCGTCACGGCGAAGAGTATGACGTTGCCCGCCCACACCATCTGTATCTGTCCAGTACTTACGTACGACAGGACTATCGCCATTAACAATAATAGCATCACCACGGAAAACAACACCATCACCATTAACAACAACACTGTCACCACGAAAATCAACACTATCACCACGAAGAACAAAACTATCACCTCGAGGAACAACGTTATCACCACTAACCACACCACTACCACCACAAAGAACAACACAATCATCACTAACAACAACACTATCACCACGAAGAACAACACTATCGCCACTAACCACAATACTATTAACACTATCACCACAAACAACACTTTCACCACGAAGAAAAAACACAATCATTACTATCAACAACACTACCACAATGAAGAACAACACTATCGAACAAAGAACAACGCTACCACCACTAACCCCAGCACTATCACCACGAAGAGCAACACAATCATCACCAACAAGAGCACTATCACCATTAACTATAACACGGTTACCGTTAACAACAACATCATCACAATTAACAACAACACTATCATTATTCACAGCAACACAATCATCATTAACAAGAAAACGATTACTACCTAAAGCAACACAGTTATCACTAACGGGCTTTAATAAATGGCCCTATCACCAATTACAGCAACACTATCATCATTAAAAGCAACACATTCATCACTAAGAACAACACTATTACCACTAAGAGCAACACAATCATCACTAACAACAACACTATTATCAATAACAACAACACTATTACCTCTAACCATAACTATTACTATTAACAGCAACACTCAATTAACAATAACCCTATCACCACTAGCACCACGAAGAACAACACTATCACCACAAAGAATAACACTATCACCACAAAGAACAACACCATCACTTCGACGAACAACACGATTACCACGAAGAACAACACTATCACTTCGAAGAATAACACGATAACTAAGAAGAACAACACTATCACTACAAAGAACAACACTATCACCACGAAACACAATACTATCACCACGAAGAACAGCACGATTACCAGGAAGAATAACACTATCACTACAAAGAACAACACTATGACCACGAAAAACAATACAGCATGATTACCACGAGGAACAATACAGCATGATTACCACGAGGAACAACACTATCACCACAAAGAACAACACTATCACTTCGAAGAACAATACTATCACCACGAAGAACAACACTATCACCACGAAGAACAGCACGATTACCAAGAAGAACAACACGATTACCACGAAGAATAAAACTATCACCACGAAAACCAAAACTATCACTACAATGAACAGCGCGATTACCAGGAAGAACAACACGATTACCACGAAGAACAACACTATCACCACGAAAAACAACACGATTATCACGAAGAACAGCTTGATTACCAGGAAGAACAACACGATTATCACAAAGAACAACACTATCACCACGAAGAACAACAATATCACCACGAAGAACAACACGATTACTACGAAGAACAACACTATCACTACGAAGAACAACACGATTACCACGAAGAACAACACTATCACCACGAAGAACGACACTATCACCACGAAAAACAACACGATTACCACGAAGAACAACACTATCACTACGAAGAACAACACGATTACCACGAAGAACAACACGATTACCACGAAGAACAACACTATCACCACGAAAAACAATACTATTACCACGAAGAACAGCTCGATTACCAGGAAGAACAACACTATCACCACAAAGAACAACACTATCACCACAAAGAACAACACTATCACCACGAAGAACAACACGATTACCACGAAGAACAACACTATCACCACGAAGAACAACACTATCACGGCGAAAAACAATACTATAACCACGAAGAACAGCTCGATTACCACGAAGAACAACACTATCACTACGAAGAACAACACGATTACCACGAAGAACAATACTATCACCACGAAGAACAATACTATCACCACAATGAACAGCACGATTACCACGAAGAACAACACGATTACCACGAAGAACAACACTATCACGGCGAAGAACAACACTATCACCACGAAAACAATACTATCACCACAAAGAACAACACTATCACCTCAAAGAACAACACTATCACCACGAAGAACAACACGATTACTACGAAGAACAACACCATCACCACGATGAACAGCACGCTTACCAGAAAGAACAACACAATTACCACGAAAAAACAACACTATCATCACGAAAAACAATACTATCACCACGACGAACAACACGATTACCACGAAAAAACAACACTATCACCACGAAAAACAATACTATCATCACGATGAACAACACGATTACCATGAAAAACAACACTATCACGGCGAAAAACAATACTATCACCACGAAGAACAACACGATTACCACGAAGAACAACACCATCACCACAAAGAACAACACTCTCACTTCGAAGAACAACACGATTACCACAAAGAACAACACTATTACCACGAAGATCAACACTATCACCACGAAAAACAATACTATCACCACGATGAACAGCACGATTACCAAGAAGAACAACACGATTACCACGAAGAACAACACTATCACCACACAGAACAACACTATCACGGCGAAGAACAACACTATCACCACGAAAACAATACTATCACCACAAAGAACAACACTATCACCTCGAAGAACAACACTATCACCTCGAAGAGCAACACTATCCCACAAAGAACAACACGATTACCACGAAAAACAACACTATCACCACGAAAAAACAATACTATCACCACGATGAACAATACGATTACCACGAAAAACAACACTATCACCACGAAAAACAATATTATCACCACGAAGAACAACACGATTACCACGAAGAACAACACTATCACGGCGAAAAACAATACTATCACCACGAAGAACAACACTATCACCACGAAGAACAACACCATCACCACAAAGAACAACACTATCACCACGAAGAACAACACGATTACCACGAAGAACAACACTCTCACATCGAAGAACAACACTATTACCACAAAGAACAACACTATTACCACAAAGAACAACACTATCACCACGAAAAACAACACTATTACCACGAAAAAACAATACTATCACCACGATGAACAGCACGATTACTACGAAGAACAACACTATCACCACGAAGAACAACACCATCACCACAAAGAACAACACCATCACCACAAAGAACAACACTATCACCACGAAAAACAACACGATTACCACGAAGAACAACGCTATCACCACAAAGAACAACACTCTCACTTTGAAGAACAACACTATTACCACAAAGAACAACACGATCACCACGAAAAACAATACTATCACCACGATGAACAGCACGATTACCACGAAGAACAACACTTTCACCACACAGAACAACACTATCACCACGAAAAACAACACGATTACCACGAAGAACAACACTATCACTACGAAGAACAACACGATTACCACGAAGAACAACACTATCACCACGAAGAACAACACTGTAGCCACGATGAACAGCACGATTACCAGGAAAAACAACACTATCACTACGAAGAACAACACTATCACCACGAAGAACAACACGATTACCACGAAAAACAACACTATCACTACGAAGAACAACACGATTACCACGAAGAACAACACTATCACCACAAATAACAACACTATTACCACGAAAAACAACACGATTACCACGAAGAACAACACTATCATCACAAAAAACAACACTATCACCACGAAGAACAACACTATCACCATGAAGAACAACACGATCACCACGAAAAACAACACTATCCACCACGAGAAACAATACTATTACCACGAAGAACAGCTCGATTACCAGGAAGAACAACACTATCACCACAAAGAACAACACTATCCCCACAAAAAACAACACGATTACCACGAAGAACAACACTATCACCACGAAGAACAACACGATTACCACGAAGAACAACACAATCACCACGATGAACAGCACGATTACCAGGAAGAACAACACGATTACCACAAAAAACAACACTATCACCACGAAAAACAATACTATCACCACGATGAACAACACTATCACCACGAAGAACAACACTATCACTACGAAGAACAACACGATTACCACGAAGAACAACACTATCACCACGAAGAACAACACTATCACCACAAAGAACAACACGATTACCACGAAGAACAACACGATTACCACGAAGAACAACACTATCACCACGAAGAACAACACTATCACGACGAAAAACAATACTATCACCACGAAGAACAACACTATCACCACGAAGAACAACACAATCACCACGATGAACAGCACGATTACCAGGAAGAACAACACGATTACCACAAAAAACAACACTATCACCACGAAAAACAATACTATCACCACGATGAACAACACTATCACCACGAAGAACAACACTATCACTACGAAGAACAACACGATTACCACGAAGAACAACACTATCACCACGAAGAACAACACTATCACTACGAAGAACAACACGATTACCACGAAGAACAACACTATCACCACGAAGAACAACACTATCACCACGAAGAACAACACTATCACGACGAAAAACAATACTATCACCACGAAGAACAACACTATCACCACGAAGAACAACACCATCACCACAAAGAATAACACTATCACCACGAAAAACAACACAATTACCACGAAGAACAACGTTATCACCAAAAAGAACAACACTATTACTTCGAAGAACAACACTAATACCACAAAGAACAACACTATCACCACGAAGAACAACACTATCACCACGAAAAACAATACTATCACCACGATGAACAGCACGATTACCACGAAGAACAACACGATTACCACGAAGAACAACGTTATCACCACAAAGAACAACACTATCACTTCGAAGAACAACACTAATACCACAAAGAACAACACTATCACCACGAAGAACAACACTATTACCACGAAAAAACAATACTATCACCACGATGAACAGCACGATTACCACGAAGAACAACACGATTACCACGAAAAACAACGTTATCACCACAAAGAACAACACTATCACTTCGAAGAACAACACTAATACCACAAAGAACAACACTATCACCACGAAAAACAACACTATCACCACGAAAAACAATACTATCACCACGATGAACAGCACGATTACCACAAAAAGGGGTCGCAGAAACAAGAGAGAGAGTACATCGGCACATTGCCTCGATGCATTAAAATCAAAAGGAGACGCCAATGTATCGACTGACCACTCTGAACTGAAAAAAATTATAGTAGGGAATCTGCTCGAAGGTACAAAACGAGAAGATGTCGACAAAGCAATTAGACATGCCGCCAGCGTTGCTGGCCTCTTGCTTGTAGAAGAACCACAGAAAGGAGCCAACGGCCGGTGGTCGGCTCTGGCCCGAATGAACTCATCCGACTTCGCAAAGCTGATGAGGGTTAGACAAATCCAGATTGGCTGGTCGTCCTCTCCAATCTCAGAGTAGGTCAGCGTGCCGACATGCCAGAAATGCTAGAGAGTTGGGCACCAGGCTCAATCTTGTACATTCGAAGAAGTCACGGTCAAACGATGTCATAAGCGCGGCACCCTGGGTCACGTCGCAAAAGATTGCGAGGGGTCCCTCTCATGTTACAACTGCGGGGTGCCCGGGCATGCAGCCAACTCTGCAGCCTGCCCGGGATACAGGTTGAAGATCGCCGAGACTAGGCGCCATTTGAACCATGCAGACCCTCGACGGAAACTGCAAAACTGTCCTTCAACAACAACCGAGAAAGTTCGTTCTCTTCCACAAGCGTAGTCGCCACCTACCTTTGAGCTCAGCGGGCAAAGCCCTCCTGCGTATACGCCTACTGTCGACACAGACGGCTTTAGGCCGGTTATCTCGCGAAAGAACCGCAAAGGAGGACAGTAATCCCCCACTGATGATCAACAGTTAGCCAAATCTCAGCACTCAAATGATGCGAATTACGATTATTCAACTAAACTGTAACAGGAGCCGCGGAGCTCATCTAATGCTAGACGATCAACCTTTACATGGATAGACGGCGTCGGTCGTTTCTACTCATGTTACAGCAGTCCAAACGGCACGCTGGACGACCTGGAGGGTCTGCTCGAGGAGATGACAATGTCAGCGAGGGATTGCCCGCTACCACTAGTAGTCTTTACTGGAGATTTTAACGCAGCCTCGACAACATGGGGCGCAACCAACACTACTGGAAGAGACAGAGTTGTTCTTGAGTGGTTAGCAATGCATGATCTCGCTGTCTTTAATAAAGGAAACCACCCTACCTTCCACCGCGGGGGAACTGAGTCGCACATCGATTTGACGATCTGTAAGCAAAGCCACGTTTTTAAGATTTCAAATTGGACCATACTACTTGACGAAGAGAACCTTAGCGATTACTATTGTATAGAATTTGACGTCGAAGGAACCACTCCATTAGCAGCCCTTTCTGCCCCGGTTAGGCCACCCCGGCTAAAGCCATCGGACAACAGGGAGCTGCAAAGGAGGCTGGCAAAAATACTTTAAGTAAAGGGTGAACCTAAAACCGCTCAAGAGCTTCATAACGTTCTGGAGAAAGCGTGCAAGACGCCAAGCAAGAGGCGACGCATCCAAAGCGACTACGTCCAGTTTTGCCGAAGTATTGGTGGAACGGAGAGATCGCGAAAGCTCGCAGACGATGCATCTACGCCAGGCGAAGATTCACCAGGGCAAGGGGCAGTAGCATGAATACAAAAACAATACTATCACCACGATGAACAGCACGATTACCACGATGAACAGCATGACTACCACGATGAACAGCACGATTACCACGAAGAACAACACTATCACCACGAAGAACAACACTATTATCTCAAAAAACAACACTATCACCACGAAGAACAACACTATCACCATGAAGAACAACACGATCACCACGAAAAACAACACTATCACCACGAAGAACAACACTATCACCATGAAGAACAACACGATCACCACGAAAAACAACATTCTCACCCCAAAACCACAACACTATCACCACTAAGGGCAACACAATCATCACCAACATGAACACTATCATCACGAAGAACTCCACTATCACCGCGAAGAACAGCACTATCACCATTAGCAACAACACTATCATCCATAACAACACTATAACCATTAGCAACAACACTATCACCACTGAAAGCAACACAATCATCACTAACAGCAACACTATCACGGCGAAGAACAACCCTATCACCACGAGGAACAACACTATCATCGCTAGCAGCATCGCTATCACCTTTAACGACAACACCATCATCATTAACCGGTTCCTATGAAAAACCAATGCTTGGAGACAGACGTTTAGAGAAGGACACGAAGAATGGACGCGAGCAGACGCAGGTCATCCCAGGCTCTAAGAGTTGGTCCTACTGAGAGCATGGAGACCATTAATAGGGTACGAATGCATCCAAAAATGCCTGCGTAGGATAGGTAAAGTTCCGAAAACCAAGTGCGTCATGGCGAGGAGGATGACGTAGCCTGCCCACACCATTTTCATCTAACCAGTACTTACGTACGACAGGACTTTCACCATTAAGATAATCACTATTACCACCAGTACTTACGTACAACATGACCTACCGGAAATAACGTCTCGAATGTGAGCGCACACGAAAGCAGGGTACTGATACCAGTACAGACTCGCGGAAGGTGTAATAAAAGGAAAGCGAGCTGGACAACAACGAGCTGAGATAAACGGAGCATAGAAGGACCTCGATTTTAACAAAGTAAAACAAAAGATGTTCCAATGGAAATGATTGTAACATACATTTAGTTAACAAGAAAGCGCTACTACTGCCGATAACAAGCCTCCAAGGCTACGAAACGAATGTGCGCAATTTGTACTAAAACTGCATGCCAGAATATCGCCTGAAGATGTGAAGGAATATGTCATGGTTGCAGTTCCGAAGTTTGGAGTTCATGCACAAATCACAAGCAATTAGGTACGGCTAGTAGCAAATGTACAATATTATCACAGTTTTTGTGACAACGTACCCAAAGAGCAGTATGAGACCGTAAATGATCCATCTATTTGGTCGAAAGATCTTTTACTTACACAAGAAACAGCTTTGAGACTACAGACTATTCTGCACCGATGGCAATGAATAGCCAAAAAACAGAAGCTCAATGACAAAATAAGTGAAATCAATATTAGTAGAAAAAAGAGAACAGTAGAAAAAAAAATATATTACTGCCACGCGGAAACATTTAGACAACGCATCTAAGACATTTTTAGCCTCTATGTCGAAAATCGCAACGTTGGACTGACCTACCAAGCAAGAACTGTTACCAGTGCAGTCGATGTCGTGCTATTTATAGCTGTCCTCAGCCAGGACGTATTATCACAGAAGTTATCTGGCGAGTGCAACTTACTGCGGTGCTGTACTCACTCTGGACCGCGGCGCCAGTGAGGTGACTCTCACACACCTAGACCTGTCTGCAGAGCCCGTGCAAAGACGCTGGTCTACGCCTTTCATTCTTCCCTCTCCCCTTCGTTTTGTATCTCCGGCCCCTGCTGTTCAAGAGGTGAACAAGCGGCACTCCTCATGTGTTCAGCAGCGGCGGCGTATCGTCTCGAGTCGGACTTCCGAAACATACTGCGCGTAGCTGACGCCGCGATTAGGTCAAACTGATTGATCTTGATTTGATATCGTTCCGTCTACCGTCCAGATGTCCTCATTGCTCTGTTTGCATCGCGGGTGGTTAGATGGACGCCCACAAAAGTCCAACGCACCGCAACCTATTCTACTGTTGAGCGGTGGAGGAGGGTTCTTACGAAGGAGGTATGTCACAATGTAAAACAGCAATGTCATATTATCTTACATGTATTTCTGGTTCTGGACTACTGCATTTACGTTTGTGGTGTAAGAAACTTACAGCTCTTCGCCTATCTATTTTAAGCATACCGCGAGCGCTACAGATTGCTTACAGTGCAGTTTAAGTTGTGCTCTAGATGCACTCTGGATGTACGATGCCAAGCCTTTAGGAAAGTTCGCGCGATAAGATTTCCGGTGTGAAAACTACCATAAGCGATAAAACATTAATAACATTACTGCTTGGCTCTCAATTAGAGACGATGATACTACCAGCCAGACCCTGCCACTTCTCGATTTTCGCATACTCGAATTCTAGGCGATACTCATTGAGAGTATATGATGAGCCATACTAATGTAAGGTATCGGCTGTGCTGCAAAAAATAACTTTTGGGACCACTCTAGACATATCTGAGTAAGGCCCGTGGTGCTTCATTGATGATGTACCCCACGGTATATTATCCAAACTCGTAAGAGTCAAATAATAGTCTAGAATATAAGACGCAGCCATTACTTCTATCACCAGTGAGAACCACAACAATAATAATAACGCCAGCAATACCACCACCATTTGCTACAACCACAGCAACAACAATAAGCACGCCACTAACGAAAATACAATAGGGAACCTCCACCGACAACATCAACGAGAACTCATACGAACAGTTGTTGTATTAGCTATTAGAGAACCAATAGTTTGAACTAGTAACATAACTCTCGATGAACATGATTCTTTTTTTGGACGACACAACGTGTACGCTTCTACTTTACTCGCATTAGTTGTAGCAATTATATTCTGAACAGCGCCTAAGAGACAAAAACTATTATACGAGGTGTGTTCAAAAAGTATCGCGACTTTTGAATTTTCGCGGGTTACGTATATTCGAATTTCGATTTTTTGTGGCGTTATGTTGGTACTCATGTCTCTCACTTATGCCGACAAGCTCGGCCATTTTGAATGTTCACTTAATTGTTGACAGCTGCTTTGCTTGCACGTGTTTTGGATCGTCTTCGATTTTTACCTATTCAAAAAAATGGATCAAAGAACCTGTATCAAATTTTGTGTGAAAAACGAAATTAAGTGCGCGGATGCATTCCGAATGTTGACTGTGGCATACGGAGAAGCTACCTTGGACCGAAGCAACGTTTATCGGTGGTACAAAATGTTCTCAGAAGGCCGAGAAGATGTGAACGACGAAGAGCGTGCCGGACGCCCGAGCACTTCAACAACAGACGAAAAAATTAATGAAGTGGAGAAAATGGTATTGGCCAATCGTCGAATCACCGTTAGAGAAGTTGCTGAGGACCTAAACATATCGATTGGCTCGTGCCATTCGATTTTTATCAATGATTTGGGCATGAGACGGGTCGCCGCGAAATTCGTACCAAAATTGCTCAATTGCGACCAAAAACAGCATCGCATGAACATTGCTAATGAGATGTTGGACTCTGTCCGCGACGACCCAAATTTGCTCCAGAGGGTCATAACTGGTGACAAATCGTGGGTTTATGGTTATGACGTGGAAACCAAAGCTCAATCATCTCAATGGAAGCTGCCGCACGAACCAAGACCGAAAAAAAGCGCGCCAAGTTCGGTCGAATGTAAAAGTTTTGCTGACAGTTTTCTTCGATTGCAGGGGCGTGGTGCATCATGAGTTCTTGCCACAGGGTAGAACGGTCAATAAGGAATATTACCTGCAAGTTATGCGCAATTTGCGCGAAGCAATCCGCCAGAAACGCCCGGATTTGTGGAAGAACAAAAATTGGCTCTTGCACCACGATAACGCCCCTGCTCACACATCGTTGCTTGTGCGCGAGTTTTTGGCCAAAAACAACACACTAATGATGCCGCAGCCACCGTATTCCCCAGATCTGGCCCCATGTGACTTTTTCTTGTTCCCTAAACTGAAGAGGCCCATGAAAGGACGACGTTACGCTACGCTTGACGAGATAAGACGGCATCGAAGGAGGAGCTGAACAAGATAAAAAAAAATGTTTTTTTGAAGTGCTTCGAAGATTGGAAAAACCGTTGGCACAAGTGTATAATATCTCATGGGGATTACTTTGAAGGGGACAAAATAGAAATTCATGAATAAATGAATAATTTTTGAAAAAACACAAAAGTCGCGATACTTTTTGAACACACCTCGTACTAGTTCAGCTAGAAGTAACTGCATGCCTTTAATCTTCAGTAAAGAAAAGTACTTAGCTAACTGACGTGGGCTAACATATAGTGGCGTGGCTAAAACTTTTCATATCCGTTTAAATTGTGTCTGTTGGATTTCTTCTCCCAAACCTAGGGTTGCCACAAGCTGATCTTCCGTGACGTAATAGTCGTTGCATGCAAAGATGACCTGCGCCACTGTCTCGATGATATAGTAGCAAGCAGCCTGTGTACTGTGAATCGATTTCGCAATGGCTACAAGAGTGATAGGTCAAATTTACGGTCTAGAAAGAGCTATTGATGCATAGGTCTCATCAATAGTGATTATATAGATATTTCTGCAGCTTTTAGAGTTTTGTCTAAGGGTTTATATAAGTCTAGTGGAGTAGTGGTTTTAAGAGATAATCTTTGGTTCTGATGCAAATATAGCTATTGATGCAATTAGCTCCCGTTTTGCGTTCTGTACAAAGCTGGCGCAATTATGTCTTTTTAATCTTAAAACTAGTTTTCTTGCTCATTGTAAACGTCTCTTTATTACCTATTGCACCTTTTTTCGAGATAATCTTGTGAATTCGACGTGGAATCGCTAGCTTACTGAAGTATGTCCACTGCCTTCGCTGTTTGTACTTCTACGGGCGGTACCACACACGGAATTTGAATGTGCCGACGTGCCGTGTATGCGTAATACACGACTATAACGTTACTGACAATGTTCTTGGCATTCGGTCCGTTCTCAGCGTTCAAAATCAAACGAGTTGACCATCATTGCTTATTAAACACTATTATTCCAACGGTCTGTCTACACTAAAAGGTATTTTTATTGTAGCACTTTATACAGTGCAATCGAGATATGTTGCAGACAGTACATAGGTTACCACAAAATAATGTACGATATGTGTACCGTCGCTGACTCATGTATCCCGAAATGATTGAATAAAGAAGGCGTGTTTTTAATAAGGAAGGATTTCCATGCCACATAGGAAACACATAATGTGCTCGGAGTAGTGTCATAGAAAATATGTATAGTTGCTCTAGCAAGGCTGTTTGCTGTGAAAACTATTGAAACCCTATCAGAACATTTTGACGCACAGTTTCAGGAGTTAACGCATTTTCTTACTGCCGAAGTAACGTCTCGAGAGAAACAAATATTGCTAACACAGATGAGATGGCAAATCAGTGTCGGGTACTACGCCGCGGTTGTGGTCGATTAGTCAGAGGCCGCCGATGGAAGCCTCGCGGGATGACTTAACCCAAGCATACCAAGCGCACGTGGGACCGGTATAATAATAATAATAATCGTAATCTATTTTAAGCATACCGCGAACGTTACAGATTGCTTACAGTGCAGTTTAAGTTGTGCTCTAGGTGCACTCTGGATTTACGACGCCAAACCTTTAGGAAAGTTCGCGCGCCAAGATTTTCGGTGTGAAAACCACCATAAACGACATCATCATCATAAAAAAAACAATAATTACATTCAGCCTCATCGTCTCTAATTGAGAGCGTTGAGAGCCAAGCAGCAATGTTATTATTGTTTTTTTAATGATGATAATGTCGTTCATGGTGGTTTTCACACCAAATCACCACACAAAATTTTGGCGCGCGAACTTTCCTAAAGGTTTGGTTCTAGGTGCACTCTGGATGTACGATGCCAAACCTTTAAGGAAGTTCGCGCGCCAAGATTTTCGGTGTGAAAACCACCATGAACGACATTATCATCATTAAAAAAACAATAATAGCATTGCTGCTTGGCTCTCAACGCTCTCAATTGAAGACGATGAGGCTGACAGCCAGACCCTGCCACGTCTCGAATTTTGCATACTCGAATTTTAAGCAATGCCTATTGAGAATATATGATAAACCAATAAAAGGTAGCGGCTACGCTGCCAAAATTACTTTGGAGATAACTCTAGACATATCTGAATAAGGCCATTGGTGCTTCATTGATGGTGTACCCCACGGTATATTATCCAAACTCGTAGAGGTCAAATAATAGTCCAGAAAATAAAACACAATCATCACTACTATCATCAGTGAGAACAACAACAATAATAATAGCGCCAGCAATGCCACCACCATTCGCTACAACAACAACAACAACAACAATGACAACAGGCAGGCCACTAACAAAAATTACAATCAGGAACCGACCAATGACAACAGCAACAATAACTAATACGAACAGTTGCTGTAGGCTAAAATTAAGTAATATTAGCTATTAGAGAATCAATAGTTTGAACTAGTAATATAATAAACAATAAACAATAGTATTTTTGGACGACACAACGTGTACGCTTTTCTTTACTCGCAATAGTTGTAGCAATGATATTCTGAACAGCGCCTAAGAGACGAAAACTATTATACTACTTCAGCTAGAAGTAATTGCGTGCCTTTCATCTTCAGTAAGGAAAAGTACTTAGCTAACTGACGTGGGCTAACGTATAGTGGCATATAGTATAACGTTTGAACTGGCTGTTGGCTTCTTTCTCCCAAACCTAACGCTGACACCAGCTGATCTTCTGCGACGTCTAATAGTCGTTGCATGCAAATATGACATGCGCCACTGTCTCGAAGATATAGTAGCAAGCAGCCTGCTAAGTGTTCTGTAAATCGATTTCGCAATGGCTACAACAGTGATAGTTTACAGTCTAGGAAGAGCTATTTATGCATAGGAATCATCAATAGTGATTATTAGTAGATATTTTGCAGCTTTGATGGCTTTGTATCGAGGTTTATTTTAATTAGTCTAGTAGAGTAGCGGCTTTAAGAATTAATCTCCGGTTCATAGTTCTTGAAGCAACTAGTAGATCCGGTTTCGCTTTCTGTACAAAGCTAGCGCAGTTATTGGTCTATAAACTGAAATTTGTATACCAGCGGTGAATCGTTGTTTGTCTTATCTGTTATCTC
>QVRM01003887.1:0-38797 GCA_003439945.1 Dermanyssus gallinae | reverse complement strand
TGAACTAGAGCCGGTTCTTGGGGGAAACCTAACGTCATGATAACGTCTCAGGGAAGTAGTTTATTGATGGATTTGGTTGATTGGCCGTCTTGAATCTATCCCCGGCTTCCTTTGTTGATGGCCACTTCGGAAGTTCACGCCACTGAATCAATTGCTTTTAGCATACGAGGGCGGATCAAAAAGTTTCGATACAAATTTATAAACACTGAAAATTTCTATTCTTCTAACGGGTTTCGTTCTTTACAGAATACCTCCCACCCGCTGCAATGCACTTATGTCACCTTCGTTCTGATTCTTGCAAACATTTTCTACACATATTCCTCGGAATCGAGTTGAGTTGATCCTCGAATTTCGTTTAGCGCTGTAGACGTGTGACGTAACCGAGGCTGAGCTGATAACGATTAGTATGCTCTTGTTATGGGTGCTGTGACGTAGTGGCATATTGGACGCGGTGTTAGTATGGAGGCTATGACGGTTGTTGGTGGCTGATGATGATGGAGGTGTCGCTGTTGCTGACAGACCGTAGAATCAAGACAGTTTAAATTGCGCGGGTTCCACACACTATTCGTATTTATTATAATTGTTGCTGGCTGCACGTGAGGGCGGGCTCGGGGCTGCGCGGTTTAACTGCATCTTCTTGTACCAATATTTTATTATTACGAATAAACAATGCGGAATCTGTTTACTACAGTTTTGCCACATTGTGCTTACAGATTATGATATAAATCTGCTGCGTCTGCCCAACTCAGGCCTCATGCGGAGGCCCGGTGCATTGCGTACTTCTTTTTTTATGCTTTTTCATTTTGGCATTTATTGTCGAGTGCTGACTGTTACTTTGACCGGCCGATGCGACACGCCAGTCGTATTTCGACGCCGATCTGGCTTGCAGTGCCGCTTTGTTGCGCTGTTGAACAGTTCTCTACGCGCTCTGCCCGATGATGGTATCGTAGAGTTTGATGCACGTATTCCATGTTTTTCTGAACTTCTCAGTTTTATACTTTGGGGATTACGGGAATCCTTAGGACAAACGCCAGCTCAGCTATGGTGACTATCTGAGACTCGCAAACCAGTAAACCAGCGTCCCCCTCCACCCCCAGACTTTCACGTCTGCCTTGGTGCAGCTCAGACTCGTCAGCCACCGTTAACGCCTTCCACAGCTCCGCCACCTGGATATGCGTACGGGCGCTCAGTCCTCGACTGGATCGGGGGTTGCCGTTAAAACGAGCTTTCCTGGCAGTTTCCTTGACTACCTTAGGACATGATAACCCCGAAGAGGGCACAGGACCCCCCACGCCTTTGCCGATGCCAGCATGTGTGCTACAACCTCCTCGATCAGTTTTCTCCTTACGGTGGTCGCACCTGCGTCTGTGGCGTCTCGGAAGGTCGGACACGCAGAACTGTGTGCTCGGCATCGTCCGTCTCACCTGATCTGCATAACGCGCAGATGTCGACACTCGCCTTGTTAATTCTTACCATGTACGTTTGGAACTGGCCGTGCCCGGGCAACACGTGTATCGTACCATAAGACAACTCATCGTGGTTGCATTCATACCATGCCTTCAGGTCAGGGACGAAGTGTCTAATCCAGCTCCCCGCGTGCGGCATTTAGGTCAGGGACGAAGTCTCTAATCCAGCTCCCCGCGGGCGGCCTCGAGGGGCTCCCGGCTGCACTGCGACCCATTCTGCATGCCGCCGGGCGATTGTCCTTGATCTAGCCATTGTCAATCTAAATCGCCATCCTTCCCTCTTTCGGCCCGTTCAGTTGTCAGCAGATTTTATGGCAGGATATTGGACAGGACCAGTAGGGCCGCAGTCGACACCGTGCGGTAAGCCCGGCAGACACGATTGGCTACCGGCCGCTGTGACGATCGAAGCGCTCTCTTGTCTTTTGTGTTCTCAGCGCCATGTCTGCCCACACTGGAGCCGCGTATAACGCTATCGACTCTGCTACATTTGCTAGTTGGCGCCACCTGCTTTCTGTACAGCCACAGACTTTGTGAGCATTACCAGCCACATACTGGATATGCGTCGATCCATTGAGACCTTTGTCGAGCACTACTCCGAGGTACTTTGCTGTCCGAGCAAGCTTGACAGGATGATCGTTCAGACGCAGGCGGATGTTTCTTGTTTTTCTTCTTGCCTGTAAGTACAATGATTCCGTCTTGTGCGGGTCCAGTCCTAGAAAATGGTCTTCCATCCACCTTGCCACCAGCTCCAAGGCTTCATTAGCGGTATACTCTAGGACTCAAGTTTTTCGTGCTGATAGCCAGCGCCAAGTCATCGGCATAGGCTACCGTCTCGACACCTGCCGGTAAGTCCGGCAGCTTGAGTACCCCGTCATAGGCTAGGTTCCACACAATCGGCCCCAAGACTCCTGAGGACCCCGCAGAGATCTCATACTCCTGGCCGCTGGCCGACAGTCCTTTTTAGAAAGGTAGAACGAAATTATCCGGCGAGTGTATGGTGAGATGTCTCATCGTGTCCACGGCCACGTCCCAGCTCATCGAGTTAAAGGCATACATGATGCGCATCGGCAAGGCCTCGGTTGGCATCTGCGAAGACGCGGACGACGTCAAACACACGATCGTGCACTGTGCGGCCCTTGTGGGAGTACGTGCCTCGCCCGTACGACGCCCGAGCTGAGAGGAAAGACTCTGCAGTACGTGGTGGACTTCATGACGACGGACGAGACGAATTGGACAAAGGGTCGACGTTAGCTCGACACCATCATGAGGAAAAAGCCGAACGTGGAGGCGGCGAGACGAGCCAGCTATGACCAGTCCTCTTTAAGGGGTCGTCGAGATGAGGAGCCGAGAGAGGGCGAAGAGAGGGAGCAGCTAGGCCCTCCGGAGGATCTCGACGCATCTCCCCAGGGCCGGCAAGCATTAGCTAGGCGCATAGAGCGCTAGAACACGAGACTCTCCTCTCAGGGTTGTCGAAGTAATGCCAATGCAATCCCGGGCCTTGGGGCGGTGGGGAGGATATCGGTTTAGTGGGTGCGAGTCCCACACTAGCTGCTGCTAGTTGCCAGTAGCGCTTGTGCATTATGCATTTCCAAGACCTGCAAATTCTATCCAACTGTAAGTAGACATGCGGGATAATTGAGAGGGATAGGGCTGAGTAGAGGAGAGCAGCAGAGACGCTTATTCCACGGCCTCGAAGTAATGCCAAAGTAGTACCGAGCCTGGGGGGTGGGGAGGAACCCGGGTTTAGTGGATATTTGAGTTCTACACTAGTCACACAGGCTGCTAGTGGGGCATGTGCATCATGCATTTCCAAAACCTCCCAGATCAAAAAAAGGTCCTTTACCCCGGACCTGACCCCATGTGGTTGCTTCCTGTTTAGAAATTTGAAGAACAGTCTTAGTGAAAAGCGTGTTTCCAGCAATTACGAGGCCAATGCTGCTATCAAATATCTAAAATAGTGGTAGGAAAATGTATTGAGCTTCTCGGGTAGTACACCAAAAAGAAAATTCTTGGTTTTCAGTCTAAAAACACTTCGAGCTGTCTAGTACTGTTCTCGTCTGCACGTGAACCTCTATCGAATTATCTCAACACGTCATAAATAATTAACTTGTAAATAAAGAAAACACGTTCGCGATGATCTAACGCACAAGTAAATCAAATCTAGAAAATAATGTTATGTTTATTTACTAACACGTTATTTTCATTTATTTGGAACAGATTTCAGACCTCCCAATTCTAGAAAAGGATTGTCCCGTACGACGCTGAAGGAGCTTCATTTGTCCCAAACATATGGTATAATGGTTGGCAGTTGGTCAGACTATGCCAGAACGTTAAAATTCTACAGTGTATATTTTTAGTTTGTTTTGAAAGGATTGACGATACTGATGGGGGATGTTACTTAAACAACCGTACGAAGTTGATTGCATATCATTAAACATATGTGTTGATGGTTAAAACAAGGTGGGCATTTTATCAAGTTTAGCCCGTACACGACCTTTTATACAGCCAGCACATGTACTGCTGGCTGCGTGGGGCTGCAATAGTACCGCAACTCCAGGCTTTAAATAAATACCATCCTAACCCACCGAGATTGAGTGGTTTCTTTTTTCTTATTGGCTAAAACATATCTTAAGTCAAATGCCGCAAACAACACAGAGCTTTAGAGCCTATTTGATCCAGGGAAAGCTGCTAGCATAAAAACTGATGCATTAGCTTGTCGAATATAACAAATTGTCTCTAATATTACATATAGCGATCTAACGACGAATTATAAACGAAAGCGAAATTAGTCACCGGAACGCGTTATTGTCCAACACCGATTTTTCGACGACCAAGTTGCAATGAGACAAACAATTTGGATAGTATCTTTATCATACAATTGCTTTAGGACAGCATTATGGTCACTGTACTTGCTAGTTTTCACCTTTTTTGTTTATTATTATTATTTATTACATGTTAAACAATGTTACAATTGTAAGGTCTAAACGTAATATTGCAAATTCTTTAAATAATTATTTCACTCCATGGCGCCTAAATTAGATGCCGCGTTCCCTCTGCAAACGGCGAAAGGCAATGCTTGCCCCAAGAATTGACCCTTACTTTGGTCGCTTGTGACCTCCTGAATTCGCTTACTCAAATCTTTGAGAAATGCTTCGGTTCCCTTGCTGATTGGTCCTAGCGTCTCCGTGGCAATAGAGGCAATAGTCTCTCTTAGGCAATAGTCTCAATTTTTCACTTTATTTTTAAAACTGGAAGTTAACAGAGTTTTCTAATAGGCAAAAGTCATAATTAGTCTTTCGTCCCAGTTATATGTAGATTTCGCAGAAAACAGTGAGGGTGCCTGGAGCTTCAAGATTAAAAGATCCACAATCCTTCTAATTGCAGGGTGGCTATATTACATTTTGTTTCCACCGACAAGAGTGCAACCGGTGGACAGGAAGAAAATGTTGACAGGGGCGTCAGCTTTTTTGCGATCAACTCAGCGTAGAATATGTGCATGCGCTTTTGTGTACAGTGTTTGTATATGTATCTCTGTTTCTCTCTGTGTTCTGTCGAACATGTGTTGCTAGACGCCAGACAAGTGCGCAGCTGTTGTGCGAAGAACTTGTATACTCTGCTGGCGCCGTCGGGTTGTACTGCATGTCGAGTGCATTTCCAATATTGCATACCCGACATAGTTGGCATTTCTTGGACAAGCGATTGGCAACCTTAGCAGTTTGCTTCGGTTTTGCCGTTACTTTGGACGGAGTATGGGGAACTCGTAACATGTGTTATCTGCCATGACTTTAAGAAATCGTGAAAGAGTCCCGAGCAGTATCGTGGACGTCGTTTGAATGGAACTCGATCAGAGCGCCGTACGTCGGAAGGTGCTTCTGTGTTTCTTTGGTGAGCTTGCCTGACGAAGCTAAAAATCCAAGATCATCAACCTCTGATATATATAGAGAACACGTCAACCGTGATTAGACACTATTCAACAATAACCTAATTTTACAGAGTCCGTCATCAATTCTAGCTTGAAAATTGCGGTTACTTAAAAATGCTTTTTTCTACCCACAAATGCGCCTCTTAGTCAAAGTAAACACAGTGAAATACTGTATGAGTATAGTACAACCCTGTGTCATTTCTAGAGGCTGTGTGAGATAATCGATACGAAGTTAATTATGTTAGGCAGGGACTAGAATGTAATGTAAAAATGAGAATCTTCAGAATAATGAATTATTAGTTTCAAAAACAGCACGAGTTCTGGAACATTGGGACATAGAATAAATGTTTTCCATTTAGTGTCTTACATTTGTTTTCTTATGACCAGAGTGATGCTTTAACTCTAAGAAGATCTGAAAAGACTCCGCCATTATAAGGTTTTTTCAATACAAGCATCAGCAGCATATATCAAAATAAAGCAAGCATTTTGAAGAAAATCGGTGAAAAGAGTTCAGGAGTGAGGCTTGGTTATGACCTACATTAAAATGGAATTAAGTTTAGCAATCTAAAATTACGAAAAACCAATTAACTTATCCAAGTTGGAGATATTAAACGCATTGTGCGACAAGGAGCTTTCATGTAAATATATTTTTGATAAAAAAGAGCCTTGAGAAGCCTTAGTGTAATTGTCGATGGGGATGCACTGTACCATACGTGTCAACCAAGGACACGAACAGCTGATTCTTAGCCCCACGTGACACCTTTTTACAACCATTTTTATTAAAGCGAGCACTGCCGAGCGTGCAAACGTATTGTAAATGACCTTGAATGAAAAAAACTTTGGAAATGCGATGTCTATGATGTATATTCGTACACCAAGCATTGGTTAATAAAACTACTACTAATATATAGTTTGGTAACACTATTTGTCGATAAGCAACACTTATTAGTTGAGTTTAAGTAAGATTTGCCAGGTAAATAATGCGTGTTCCTCTGTGTTTAGTATAACCGAAGCACGGCTGATATTGTTTATTTTTTAGAACTCTTAAAGGATATGGAGAACGTTGTAACAAAAGAGAGGGTACAAGTAAGTTATCTACGAGCACATACTCATGCCCAAATAGTTCGTTAGCTAACTATCCTAACGATGCCTTGGTAGTGCAACAATTGCAAATGTCAATCAAGATAATAAAATTACGTAAAAGCGGCAACTAATAAATGCAAAATTTAAATTACAGTTAATTTAGTCGTTAATCTACTTTGTACAGTCATGCGTGCGCTAGTGGTACTACGTCCAGTACACACAGTTTTCATAATGACTGTACACAATGCCTTCCGGCAACAAGGGGACACCTAGCAGCTCCAGGTTAATCTTGTCTGCTACGCGACAGCCCGGAAGTAAGTCAAAAAGGTTAGTTAAATCTAACGGCTCAACTTCGTTGTGGGTTGTAACATACACTTCACATTTGACCGGGGTCAATGTCAGACCGCTAATAGCACCAAATTCAATAACTTTCCGTATGTCGTCAAGTACGGTCGGAAGATCCCCGCCCAGAATGCCGTCATTCAAGTACCAGGCATTAAGGGGGGACTGCAGTGAATCCACCAATTCCTTGATACATAAGCAAAAAAGTGGGGGACCCAGGGAATCACCCTGCTGAAGACCTGTCTGCGATAGCATAGCGCTGTGGGGCATTACCAGGCGGGATGGTTCTGAACCATAGGCCAGGCTCGTCTGGTGAAACAGTAATGGTGCCCACGACTTGACGGCTCGAAGCAAATGGTCTCTCCGGACGCTATTGAAGGCGTTTCGGAAGTCTAGCTTGACCATCACCGTTGGCACTTTGCGCGATTGCAAAAATGCACGGGCACAGTGGACTACTACCTCCGTACCCCCCGGGGTAGCGAATCCGAACCATCTCCGAAAAGACTGCAACAAAGCGGCAAAGTGTTGCCTATGTAAATCAAATAATGAAGCTACTTATGGCAGTTGCCCGCAGCGACTTCGCCGTATGGAGCAGCTGAAGAAGTCAGCAGTACGAGTTATACAGGGAAAGCCCGTGGCCATGCCAGTTAAGATCTGCGCACCCGTGGTCGATATTCAGCCGTCATCCTCATATTCCAAGCGGTATTTTTCTTCTGTTGTTCAGAACGAGGTAAAGGTACCGCGGCGACACTCAAAGTTCCTGCTGTCACAATAATCAAAGAACAAAGGCAGATCATCAGTGACATACACCAAATCAACGGTATAGACAAGGTGGTGCGATGCGGCGCGGAGAAAATACTTCCAAATATAATCGACGTCATAGTCGCGCAAATCAAAACAGCAATTCAAAGAGCACTTCCGGCTGCTCTCCCCAGCTTGCACATCCAAGCGGCACCACCTAGGGCGCCTGGCAGCGTCTCTGAGGTGTCTTCGGACGGTTCTCGCGGTCAGCTGGAACTGGTTCTCCGCTTAGTACTTGAGTCGAGCATGGTAAAACAACCTCAGCCGTACGCTCCGCAGTGACGCCGTCGCTCCATGAGATTCAGGCATCGTCGCCTTCGACGAACACTGGCTATGGAGCAGGTGTCAATACGGGGTCGTCTTCTCTTGATCCCGGTAATGAATAGACAACTAGACATTTGTCAGTGGACAGCGCCGCTGACGCACAACAACACTGTGGCGCCAACCACGACGTCGTCAACACGAATTCCGGCGCCGATCCCCCAATCAATTGCGCCCACTCGCACTGTTCAACGACTGTCCGCTGAAATCTCAGGATGCTCGTTCCTCGTGGTGTGGGACCCATGGTTGCTGCCAAAGTAGCCAACACGATCAAGTCAATTTGCTCTGCAAATGATCTGGACTCGTAGTCTCGTCTGGTTCATTTTGCAACAACGGTATTCTATATCCCACGGCAAAAGGCGAAACGAAAGTCTCTGTGTTCACCTATCCGGGACAACTTCAATCGATTTAGGAGTCGAGCCCTACTCGATGCTGCCATCAATGCTAAGCATGCTGCGACGCCGAATACTAACAGATACGATGATAAACAAAGAGCTCGGGTGGATCAGGCAAAGCTGCCTCAAAGGGATGTTTCTGCAGCAGCGCGCATTCTTATTTCGACGAATTCGATGCCTTCACACGACGTCAATACGCATCGCATACTTAGCAATAAACACCCGAATATGCTAGAAACAGCGGCATACCTGTCACCGGCTCGAAACGTTTCATCAGCCGATCAAATCAACAATACCCCCGGTGAAATCTGAAATTTCGTTAATAGATCAAGTGGAGGCACTGACGGCCTCAAACCTAGACAACTAAAAGATCCCATTGTAAAAGGTGATCAGACCTGACCCCTCCCCCGTGTTCTGACGGGCTTCTGCAACCTTGTCGTGAATGGCCGCCTACCAGGGCTCGCTTTTAGTAATATCTATTGAGCTAATCTTATAGCTTAAAAAATATTGTGGTCTCCGCCCGATAGCAGTCAGGAATACTCTGCGGCGGCTAGCGTGCAAGGTGCTAATCCGCAAATGCATGGCACCGATTTCGACAGGATTGCTTGCGTTTATCTGGGTTGTGGAGTTAAAGGAGACTGCGAGGCTGCTGTCCACGCTGCAAGTGCTTTTGTAAATAATAACTCGGCGTCCAATAAGGTGCTGATAAAACTCGATTTTGAAAATGCTTTTCATTCCCTGAGAGGGGATGTGATTCTTGAAGCTGTCAAATCAAACTTTTTAGCACCGGGTCTTACCTGCGCCCATTCCTCATGCCAGGCCGATATGGTGGCACTCCTGACCCTGTTGAGATCCAGATTCGTCTAGATACATTTCACTTCGCCACTAGGAGGTCCCATGGCAGCATTTTGGCTAGGACCAGAAGAGCTTCGGTCGATACTGTTCGATACGCCCGGCTTACCCTGATTGCCAGCGTTCGTTGGGTCGACCTTAGTGCCCCCCTATTTTTCGCCGTCCGCATTGCCATGTTCCCCCAGACTGGGGCTGCGTATAGCGCCGTTGATTCGGCCACCGAGGCCAGGAGCTTTTTCACCTCAGCCACCCCACCGACCCTAGGCATGATCCGCGCCAGGTTCAGGGAGACCCTTTGGGCCTTTTCGGCCACGTACTTAACGTGTGCCGATCCGGTCAGTCCAGTGTCTAGCATGACCTCAAGGTACTTTACCTTCTTTCTGATTTCTATCGGGTGGCCCGCCATCACAAGGTTAATGCCGGTCGTTCTCTTTCTGCCTGTTAGGTACATCGCCTCCGTCTTGTCGGGCGCCAGTTTCAAGTGATGGGACTCCATCCACTCGGACACCATTGACAAGGCCTCATTGGCGGCGCTCTCCAGGGCTCTTTCGGTCCTGGCCGTTATCATGAGTGCAAGGTCATCGACGTACGCCAACGTCTCCACCCCATACGGGAGACCTCGGATCTCGAGCACCCCGTCGTAAGCTATGTTCCAGAGCACGGGTCCTAGAATCAAGCCCTGTGGGACTCCGGCAGTAACCTCGTACTCCTGCCCCCCTGCAACTAAGCCTCTGTCATCCAGGTAGGATGAAATCATTCGACGGAGGTAGAGGGAAAAGCCCTTCCTCTTCATCGCCTCCACAATTACTTTCCAATTCATTGTGTTGAAGGCATTTTTGACATCCAGGAGGATCTGGAGCACGAATCCCCTTGTTTTAGGGATCTTCATAGTCTCCTCACCCGCCCGTTTCAGAACCTTCTTTAGAGCCCCTAATGCGGATCTGCCTTTCCGGAAACCGTACTGGGCATCTGATAGAGCGTTCTTTTCCTGAATCTCGTCGTTTAGTCTCTTGTTTATAACGTTCTCCAGGATCTTACCCATAGCGTGAATGAGGCATATGGGCCGGTAAGCCAAAGGCCCCGTCTTCCTCCGGGGTTTGGGGATCAGAACCAGGCTTGCCCTTTTCCACAGCCTCGGGAATCTCCCCTCTCTCAGAAGTTTGTTGGCAAGGTCTTGAAAGACCTTAGGCCACCTTTTGACCAGTAGCCTCGCTACCTCTGGGGGAATTCCGTCTAGGCTGGGCGCTTTACCGGTTGCCAACCGATTCCGGGCTTGTTCGACCTCTTCCAGCGTCACCTCCGGAATGTCTTCCGGGGTGACCGAGAGCTCCTCGTTTTCTCTCCGCGGCTGTGCCGGAAAAAGACCGGTTACAGTCTCCCGCAGCATATCCGGGGGGAGTTTCGGGGGAGGTCTCCGGAGTTTGGCCATAACTACTCGGTACGGCAGGCCCCATACGTCGCTCTCCACCGCGTCTATCAGCTTTTTCTCCGCTCGGGCTTTACTTTTGGCGATGAGTCCTCGGAGTCTCAATCGAGCAGCCTTGTACTCCGTCAATTGGGATTCAGCTCTTGCGGTCTCTCGCTCCCCGTAAAATTCCACCCGTCGGTATCTTTGCGTTAACCAGCTGCGCGTTCGCGTGAAAATCCTATTTAGCCTAATGCAAGTCCTGCGGGCAGCTGCGATCCCTTTGTTCCACCAGTAGTTGGGAGGGTGGCGGCTCCCGTGGTGTTATGAGGGAGCAGCTTTCTCGCATGCTGTAGAGAGTATGTTAATTATTTGATATTCATCCCCCACCGTGTCTCCCAGTCGTTTGCAACCCTCGTCTATTTCAGCCACTAGAATCTTGGCGTCGAGTTTCCGCATCTGCCATCTCTTACTAGGGGGCGGGGCGAGGGCCACCTCGGGGGTACTTATGGTGAAACAGATGTATCTGTGGTCACTCATGGTCTCCTCCGTCTCCCTCACCCTCCACTCTACCACCAGTGGAAAGACCGCCTCATTGACGATTGTTAGGTCAATGAAGGCCGTCTGGCTCCCTCTGGAAAAGGTGGGGACTCTTCCGTCATTAAGAACCATTAGACTCTTTTCAGCCAGCCACTCCTGTAGAGTTTGAGCCCGTCTAGTTGTGGTTCGGTTACCCCATGCTATGCTGGCTGCGTTAAAATCCCCGGTAATCACTACTCTCTCACCTGCATGTGGCCCCGCGCTCTGGGCAAGTTCCTCGAGAAATTCCTCGAATTCCTCCTCCTCCCTGTTGGGAGAGAAGTAGCAGCTATAGAAGACCCCTACCCGGTCAATCTCCAGCCAGGAGAACCCCCTCCCCGACCCCCGCCCCTAATCGCAAGGTTTCTCTCGGAACCCGTCCACCAGATTGCGGTATCCGCCTCTGCGTCAAATACCCAGTCTGCCTTCCGCTTGGTGATCGCTATATTTGGCTCGGAGAGCAGGCAGAGGCCTATGGACTCTCTGCGTACTATCTCATCGAGCATGTCATGCGCCGCCCTGCAGCGGTTAAGGTTTACCTGAAGTATCTTTAACATTGGTCGGATGAGGGGCCCTTGCCTACTAAGTTCCAATCACCCTTTCCGTCCCCTGCTGGGATAACTGTTATTGCTCTTCTTGGTTGTTTGGGCTTCTACTTGGGTCTCCTTGCCATCTACCTGTCCTTTGGCGACGCCCCTTCGGGCCTCACGCCGCTGCTCGACTTGCTCCCTATAGGCCGGGCAAGACATCCTATCCGCTCGGTGCCCCTCTATTCCGCAGACCAGACACTTTGGTGTCGTTGTTTTGCAATTGGCTACCAGGTGGTCAGGTTCACCACATTTGTGGCATACCCGAGGCACCTGGGTCTCTGTTTTGCAGTCCTGGGCCTTATGGCCCGGCCTATGACACTTGTAGCAGTTGGGGAGCCTAATCCACTCCTCAGGTCTGCACCACCTCGAGCCCAGCTTAAGAGTCTTGCGGGAGCATATGGCTCTTGCCGCCGCCGGGGACGCCGTAACCAGTGCGTACCAAACTTTAGCTCTTCCGAGCCTTGGCTCGGTAGCTGAGATCTTGGCGCCGGCCGGAAGCTGCAAGGCCTTTTGCAGTTCCCTTTCGACCTGCTCCCCGTCCAAGAGTGGGTCAATGCCACACAGGGCAATGATCTGCCCCTGGTTAAGCTCTCGGCAGTCGGCCTGCATCTTTGCAGATTCCCGAATGGCCGCCGCCATTTTCTCTCCTGCGCCCTTTTCACTCTCCTCTATTCTAATTATAAGGTCACCCTTCTTACTTTTAACTACCCCCTAACCGTTATCCCGGCGCCTTCCTGCTGCCTGACTTGTTCTCTAACACCCCGGAGAGTGTCGGCGAAGGTTTTTCCCTTTTCGAGCTTAACCCTGAGGGGGCTCCTTGCTCCCTGCTCCACCCGGGTGGTAGCCTCCGGTTTGGCTCCGGTCTTCCTTGTTTGTCTCGAGCAAACCACTAGAAGGCCACTGCCGTCGCCGGCCTTACGGCAGCACATTTCCAGAGCCTGTAGAAGCGTCTGTGTGCGGCGCTCTCTTGTGACGTGCATCAGCGGAGGTTTCTCCCCGCCAGCCAGCCCCAGCGCTTTTCCCACGACAGCTTGGAGCACCTTCAGGGTCGTGGTCCCTAGTTCTTCTTCCGGGCTTATCACTCCCACTACCAAGTACCGTTGAGAGGCCGCTTGGTTTTCTGAAACCTCTAGGAATTCGACAGCGTCGCTATTTTTAAGAACAGCGGCCGTCCTTACGCTCATGTCAGCCACCGCTGCGAGCGTGGGAAACTGTGCCGCCAGCCCCTCTATTAAACTCCTATCCGAATCTGACCCCTTAGTGATAACCGCTACCCTAACCTCCCTCTGAGTGGTGAGGGCGTCAGTGGTGACCTTTAAGTGTTTAATCACCCTCTCAGGCCAGTGTCCCTTGACGGCTCTCACCTGCTCTTCCGGAGTGCTAGCCCTTTCTATACTATTTTCTATCTCCGTGGCCTCTGTTTCCAGTTCCAGCTCCTTGGCCCTCTCTTTATCTAGCTTAACGTGACAGCGTGCGCATAGGAGTTCGAGGCCTTTTACCCGCTCGCTTATCTCCTTTCGTTGGATGTCTTTCCTATTCTCCTGTACCCCGTCCTCTCTTAGACCCTCGAGCTCTTCCCTCAGTCTGCACTCGTTTGTTCGTAGAGTTTCGACTTCCTCTCTAAGCTGCCCTATCTCTTCCTAATCAGCTGACCTAACTTCTCGGTAGGCCTTCCCTCTGTCCTCCAGGACCTTTTCTAGACGTTCCAGGCTCCTGGGGAGCTGTTGAGACAGCTCCTTGAGCTCGATCTTCGTGTTACTGACCTTACACAGATTAAGCGTTTGCCCAATGTGTTGCCGCATCACTTGAAGGACCTCTTGGAGCTGCTTTTCTCTCACAGCCTCCCCGTCCCTGGCACACTTGGCGGCTTCTCCCCTATTTGGAGATTCAATAGCCACCCTCTTCCTATTGTCGTCGACGCCCCGCGTCTCCGTTTTGTCCTCCTCGTCCATACCCTTACTGTTTAATCTAAATAATTAGTATATCTCTATATAATATATCATACATATAACATACCGTAATATATCATATATACAATAATCTTACTATATAATATACTATACTATAGAATACCATACACTATATATTAATGTATCTTAATACACACACATACATACACACATCAATGTATACACATACATACATATATCTACATATATATATATATATATACACACACATATATAGGTATCTTCCGGACTGGCACCCTCCCAGCTGTTTCCTGGCTGGTGATTCTTCTTCACCCGTTGTTGAGCATTAAATAATCACCTCCTTCCCCGTCACGCCTCTTGCGCCGGCTTTTTTTTCCTCTACGCCGGTTTCTCTCCACCCCTCGCCGCTTCCCTCTCCACCCCTCGTCTCCTACTCTTTCCACTCCTTACTGGCCAACTCTATACAAACTAGTTAGGACACACCATTCGTCGTATGCCTTTTAGATTTTATTCTGCCGGAAGAAGCTGGCGACACCCCATTTGATACAATAGAACAGGGCAGTCGGCGTAACAACAAGAATCAATTACAGAGTAGGCATCCAAAATATGTGGCCTTTGCATCGAGCGTCGTCCCGTACATAGCAACAGAGCACGCAGAAGCATCAATGTTCTCTAAGTAGGTCAAAGAGTGATACATTTATCTGGTAGACTAAAGTTGGCGCTTATTTTATATATAATTAAATTAAAAATACATTTCATATATTTTTCGTATATTACATTATATTTGTGGGACACAAATTACAAATTAGCTAAGCCAATGTGCCTAGCGGGTTTGTATTGTGACTATCACGTGTCCGCCTTGTCTACCGTTATCGATAGTTGAAGGTGAGGCTCGCGCATCCACTCGGCCACTTTGTCCAGAGCGATATTTGCCAGCTTCTGTAGTTATGTTTCCCGTCTGGCCGCCATTAACAGCGCCAGGTTATCGGCGTATGTTAGCGTTTCCACACCGTCAGGTAGACCCTCAATTCGCAGGACTCCGTCGTATGCGATGTTTCAGAGAACCGGGCCAATTACGGATTCCTGCGGAACGCTCGAGCTTAGTTCGTACCCGCTGTCTCCCGCTCTAAGATTCCTGTCTTCTATATAAATTGGTATTATGCGGCGAATGTAGGGGGATATTCCGCGTCGTTCCAGCGCAGTCCCCCAGATGATCACCTAGTTGGCTGTGTTAAAAGCGTTACAAACATCAAAGAGTATTAAGCACGCATGACCTGTTTTTTAATGACTTCGTAGTGTCTTGCCTGGCGTGATGTAGAACCCGTTGCAGTGCGTCAAACGGGGACGGCCCCGCCGGAAACCGCATTGATGTTTCCACATGCTTGCCTGCGGTGTTTAGCAGGCATATGGGTCTGTGTGGTGTCGAGCCCGTTGCCGCCCCTGGTTTGGGGATTAGCACGAGTTGCGGTTGGGTCTTCCACTGCTTTGGGTAGAGCCCCTCGGTGAGCAGCCGGGTGACGAGTGTGGCCACCTCCTTGGGATGTCTGTCGGCGAATAGCCTCACCGCCTCTGGTGAGGCTATTCGCCGGCTATTAATCCAACCTCTGGTGGGATTCCCTCGGGTCATGGTGCGCCTTTCCGGTTGTGAGTTTTCCCGCGCAGCAGTCACCTTTTCGCGCGTGATCGGTGGTATGTCATCGGGTGGCACCGCGATGTCGTCTGGTTGGCGCTGAGTTTGACGTGGGAAGAGCGTCGTCACCGTCGTTGCAATCTGGTCGGGCGGGATGGGTGGAGCTGGGCGCCAAAGCTTCTCCATGTCCACCTTGTATGGTTGACCCCAGGAATCCACCTCGACGGCCTCCACCAGTTCCTTCGACGCGGTGACTTTGGCTCGTGCAATCCGGGTCTTGAAGGCTCGGTGCTTCTCCCTGTAGATATTCTGCAGGGCCAGTACCCTAGCCTTCGGTGCGACGAGCTCGAACTCTGTGGCTCCCTTCGCCAACGGCGAACCAGCCAAGAATAAGCGCGCGTAAATGTCCGATTTGCTCTTATGCACTCTTTCCGCGGCTTTTCTACCTTTTCGGACCACCAGCTTTTGGGGGTCCTTCGTTTTGACCCGCGGGAGTGAGGTGCCGCCGCCTCACAGGCCGCCGTAAGCATCTCATCCACTTGAGCCGCGTCGGGGCCATCAGGTGTCCATCGGGAGACGTGCTAATCCATTGTAGTGACCAGTTTAGTTTTCTCCAGGCGGCGCTTTTGCCATGGCCGACGGGGGCTTGGGGCCACTTCTGTGCGCTCAGGGGAGGCAAACAAGAAATAAATGTAGCGATGATTGCGTGGCAATTCTTCCTCCTCAAGTACCGTCTACTCGAAAACGAGGGAAAGGACCCTATCATTGGCAAGACTGAGGTTTATCTAAGAGGCTTGGGTTCCTCGGGCAAACGTCGGGGTGCTTCCCCTGTTTGCGACCGTCAAGCCCTCTTTCTGTCGTCGTCATACTGTTCCATGCAATGCGTACAGCGTTCAAGTCTCCCGTAACGGCGACTCTTCGTCCCGGGTGACTCTGCAGGGAGTGCCCTAAGCTATCTAGATATGAGGAGAACTCCGATATGCTCTTGTTTGGCGGGTAATAGCACGGGTAAAGCACCGCCACACCATGTACGTCTATCCGGGCGAAGCCTGGCCCATGACCCTGTTCCGCCACTATTTGGCCTGTAATCTTGCCTGTCCACCGTGTGGCGGCGTCCGCTTCCTCATCAGCATTTCAGATTGCACTTCTGGTACGCGAGGCGTTCGGTTCCGTCAATAGACATAGGTCTATATTCCAGCGCCGAACCATGTCTTCCAGTACGCCGCCTGGCACCTGTTGAGGTTTATCTGGACGATTTTGATCATTATTTGGCTTTCTGGTTCCCGGCTGCCACCCTCCAGTCAGGGCCGCCGTCCTCTGTGGGTATAACGGTGGGTTTCCGGAGTTTCTCTGCCTTATTTCTTCCGCTCTTGTTCATGCTAGTTGCCTGTGTTTCCGGCCCTTCACTTGCTCTCTATATGCGGGGCACGACATGCGTCTAGCCTGCAGGCCCGCTCACCGATGTTTATCGCTCGGAGGTTGCGGGGGAGGCGTGCAATCCAGGGTGTGCTGCTCATTCGCACGTACCACCTTGACGCGCGTCCGGATTTAGGCTCGGAGATGCGGACTGTTGCTGTCGTTGGCAGTCCAGGGGCGCTTCGTATGTCCCGTTCAATGATCTTGTCGCTGGTAAGGGGGTCGACGCCCCATAATGCTGTGTCTTGTTATGCCCGTTCATCCCTCCAGTCTGCTTGGTGCCCTGTGATGTTTGTGATGGCTTCCGCCATCTTTCAGCGTCTTGGTTATTTTCCTCCAACCGTATGAAGAGGTCCCCCTGCTCACGCCGCAGACGGCACCATATGGGGTTCCAAAGGTCGAGTAAGCGAGGGCCCGGCCTGCCTGCTTTCTCCAAGCAGATATCCAGCGCGCTTCCTCCCTCCACCTGGAGCGCTAGTATTGTCAGGATTCTGTGCATACGTAGGTTCCGTAGTGACGGTGTCATGTAGTAACGAGGGTTTTTTTACTTTGCAAGCTGTAAGGCTCTCTCCACCGTCTTCTTAATAATTGTAAGCTTTAATTCCCGTATCTCCTCGTCAGGGTCGATGACGACCGCAATCATACATGGCTGGGAGGGCGGCGGAGCCTCGGGTGCCTCAATGGATTCCCAGGCGACCGTGTTTCTTCTTCTGGTGGCAGTCGGAGACACTACGTGTTGGCAGTATCTCTCTGGCGAGACTCGAAAAGACACTGACGAAGGTGGGATTGCCAGAATGGAAACCCCCTAAGGTTAATGTATTGCTTCAACATATTAGAAATCAGCCTTCGGAAGCTACAGGGGATAGTCTCGCAATAATATTCCTCGGCCAACAAATTTGCATATCCCAGCTTAAAGAGACGCCACAGGTACCAGCAAAGCCGGCTAAGATGGCTTCTCGATTCAACGTGGGAGAGTCTGTGGTAGTTCGAGACTACCGCCAAAAAAAAGACAAGCGGTGTGTATCCCGTGTCGTAAAGATACTTTGAAGGATGCACATGCTAGTGCAGTCAATCCAGCTCGGCACGGTGAAAAGACACTTGGATCAAGTCCGAAAGACGGACATGGAAAAGGAAACAGGCTATACACTGCACAAGCACTTGGGTGGTACGGTTGACCGTGGCGAAAAATAGCCAACACATTCAGAGGTTGCCGTAATGAGACCACCTTCTACCGCTAAGTCAAATTCTCCCCCGGCGCCGACATCGCCTATAAAAAGTGAAGGCGGAATTCTCTACCGAGCCAGCTACATTAGCGGATCCGTTTACGTTAACACCCCTACAAGAACGTAGAGTTCTGCGACTAAGTACAAGGATAAATTATCGAGAGATGGCCGGACAAAGCCGTCGTCGTACGTAGCTCTGAGTATTACTACATACATGTATTATTACATATGTAATAGTAAACGTAAAAGACTGTTGTGTCTGGCCAAGTTTAGGTGGACACATGACTTTCGGGTGCCACGTGCTGGCGAGGGTAGAAACGAGTAGGTATGAAAAACGTCCCGAAGATTCTATAGAGATGTCTACGTGTACTGAGACGAATCTACCGCATTCGAGAACAATCTGTGTGGCAATAAACATAGCTGACACAGTGCAGAAAAAGCACTACAGAAAATGTAGTGACACTCTACAGGTGATCGCAGGTGATCGTGTTTTTATTCCTACGTACTCGGCTAGTCTAAGTTTAATAGACTAATTCATTAGGTCAGTGTGTACAGTTCAAATACATATTAGATGGGTACGGGTAAGCTATGCCCCCCTTGCCGCCTGAGAAGATCCTAAAACAGGTTCTACTGCTTTTCGTGGCCAGTCCCCGCGTCCGCTGCAGAAGGGTTTGGCTGCAGGCTCTGGTAAGCTTGGGTTAGGTAAGGAAGACAAGGACGTCCAGGTGTGGGCGTTCAATTGTTTTATAAAATGGGTATCTTCCGTTAAGTTAATTTCACGGAGCAGATAGTTTACCCAAGCTGTCGAGAAGCAGTAATATAAAAGAAAGAATTCTCTGTGTCCACCCAAGCGACTCAAGTGGCTTACGTAATGTGGGGTTGGATGGTAATGCACTATCTCTTTTTTATCGAGACAGCTGTGCTTCCCGTGTTTTTTGATCATGGTCGATTTTGGTCCACTTTGGCATCCACCTTGTTTAAATTGGGAGCCATGAAAACCAATTTAGGAGTGACCGGTCCGGATCTTGAACCCAGGGCTCCCGAATGCAAGGCAAAGGCTTTTGCCACTAAGCCATCTTGCTCGGTAAACAAGACGAAACGGCTTGAACATGACTTAACATCTTCAGTCAACGAGATATCTAAGCTTTCTTCCCGCCCTCAAGAAGTGACACGCCTAGTAAAGTGAGATTGGCTTTATTTGTCCTGATATAGTCTGGAAGAAGATCGGTTCCCAATCTGACCGTGGAGTCGGATACTGATCGTCCCAACGCAAATAGTGTGCATTTTTGTGGGTTGAGGCATAACCTAACTCTTAAACAAGACGTTGTTGCCCCGCCATCCATTGAAAAAATGTATTTGTCTGCCGAGTTCTACCAAATTTTAAAGTAAGTACATATGGTTATGATGGACCCTGCTTATATGGTTCTGATGGACCTTGTTTACATAAACAACGCGAAATGTGCTGTTGAGTGATATGAGGCAGCGAAGATTCTTTGTAACCTCTTCCTGAGACTTCTCGACGGTTTTTTTAGGAGGAGAGTTGCAGGCAGGTCCTGGTCTCACACTAAATTTATTCATGCTATTTACAATATGAATAGGGCAGATCCAATTTAACTCTAGAGAAACACACATTCCTTAGCAGTAATGGCTAATTTGTTACAGCAATTCCTGCTGAAATAACTTTTACTTTACTTTGCTTGCATTTTCTGGCTTGTAGCATATATATATATATATATATATATATATATATACAGATTAATTGATTTATTGTTCGCTTGACATGTATACCTAAATACACATGTCACTCTTTTATATCAGCGGCGCCTAGAGCGGCAGCATATATATTACCTACGCATCCATATAATCCATGCCTACTTCAATACCTACTGAGTATTTGCTTACCATTGTGATAACCTCTTTTTAATATCGACCAAGTCATTTCCAACATTTGGTTCTAGAGCTAGGGCCTCCGACAGCTCTATATCTCTGCTCCCCCCTAAGGCTATGCATTCTTTAATAATATGCTCGATTGACTCATTCTCTAGCCCACACGCTCCACATTCTTTACTTTGCCCCTCATTATATTTAGCTTTATGTATCCTTGTATCCAACATCCCTGCCCTGGCACCTGCCAATAGCCCACTCGCTCTTAAATTATCGTATACTCATTCTACCCCGCCCCTTCCCCGCTTTTCCTTTCCATACATAGTTGCCAAACTTGATCTGGAACCCATCGCCAATTCCCATTTGTCTGTAGATGACTTACCCGGCGGCACTTCAATCCCACACAAATGCGTTTCCGTTACAATCATGATATCGACAGATTTTATTTTTAGTAACTTATATAGTTCTTCCCACTTACCTCTCGCCTCCCTCCTCTCATGTTTTACATGGCAACCCGTTCGAAAGGAACATTGATTCTACGCTTTCCTTTTGCCCTGCTTCCTCTTTTGGATCTTACGTCAACCTTTATCTCCTCCTCTTTATGCCACTGATGGCCAACCGTCTGATGACCTCCAGTGCCCCCTTGATCTTCACTGCTCCTATGTGTTCCCCCTCCCTCGGGAAGTATCTCCCGTTGTCTTAATTCCCCCTGTACCTGTTGTCCCACTCTTCCCTGTATCCATATTGTCCCCCCCCCTCTCTCTTTTGTCCCTGCATCTGTTGTCACAGCCTGTGTGTCTGTGTCTATACCCTACCGTTTCCCCCTCGCTTAAATGCCCGTACCGCGTGCCTGAAAAATTTGCGCTGCACCAATTTTGTTGATTCCACGCCTGCGTCCCTCTATCGTGTTCCGTTCCCGTATGTCCTTCTTGCGCATTAATTACTTTAATTATTATAGGCCTAACATTGTGCTAATCGCACGCCCTCTTGCCAATTGGCCGTGCCACTAGTACAGCACCTACCTTCCCGTAGTGCACTCCATCAGAGGCCATGGCCCTTGGATCGTTTGAAATGTATTCAAGAGACAAGTATTCGTAATTTGCTGCCCTGACCAACTGCATTATCTTCCTATTCACTGCCCTGCACATACCCCGATAGTCTCGTCCTTCTTTAGCATCCACCATTGAAAGCGAACACACTGTCAACACCACGTTTTGCCGTTTGCAAAATTCTATTAGGTCTGTATTCACAGCACTTTCCATATCTCGAGCCTGAAAGACATCTACCAGTCTCCCATAAAACACCAGTCTATGTTCTACATTATTGTACATTTTAATAGTTTGCTTAGTTGCTGCCACAATGTACCTTACTCATCGGCCCCTCATAGAGATAAAATAAACTCCTCCTGTATTAGTAGCCACCCGATTAACCTGTTCCTCTATTCTGCATACGTTTGAATCTCCGGCAACTACCACCCGTTTTCCCATTGGTCTACTAGTCACCGCCTCCCCTGTTCGATCGGTTGAACTTATTCGAGATATCTGTTCTTGTTGTTGTTGTTGTTGTTGTAGCGGTTGATGTTGTTGCTGCTGTTTCTCGACCGCTAGCACCTTTTCTTCTTCATTGCGCTGACTAGCCTCCTCCTCTCTCTTCTCCACTCGTATCCGCGCATCCCCTCTAGCGATCTCGTTTCAGTTTCTCTGTTGTTGTCGTCTCCTGCATCTTTGCGCCTCCGTCGCACTGCTCTCTTCGTCATGTATTTATTCTTCTTCTTCGCCACTGTGACTCAAGTCTAGCACTACTGTCTCCTCTTCAACGGCGCGCCTCTTGTCTTCATTCTTTTTTCCCCGGACCATTTCTTCAACATTTTCCGCTACTGTTGACGTTGTCTCCTCAACAGCAGCCAGCCTTTCGCTCAGTTCAATCATTATTTTATTGCCGTCGCCAATATGCCGTTGCTTTTCATTTGCGTTCACATGTTGCTTTATTTCATCGATCATTTTAGCCAGTTCTTGCTGTAAGACCACTGTGCGCTTGTCCTTCTCCTCAACTTGAGCCTCTCTCTCTTCGATTCTTTTTAGCCTCTGCTGGACATCTGTTATAATGCTTTGCCAGCGATCCCGCATAGCTTGTGCTATATCGCACCATGTCTGAGTGCTCTTCTTCGCCAGCTCCATCTCCGCTGTCAGTGGCGGTTTCATTTCACAGGCGGCGCACCCTGTATATGGAGGACTGCTCAGTAACCTTTCTCTTCTCTAATACTCCTCCACAATTGCATACTGACAATGAACTGGCCGGCACGTATCTTAAGCTGCCACTGCGCGTTTGGCCTGGGAGATTCGTAGTTTTATCCATTGGGTTCGTTGACCCTATCCCACCTGGCGATGATCCAGCATCACTTGCCATATTGAAGTTTGCACTCACCTAAAGACGCCTGAACACTGTGTTAACTCACTTTAGCTGGGCAGCCGTTATAGTTTGAATTTGAATGCGCGCCGGACCACTCGTAGACTCTCGACGGCTGCGTGGGTGGTTTCGTTTTGCTTCGCCCTGCTGCAATGGACTTAACTAAACTCTACTGCGGCCTAACTCCTAACCCCTTTGTCGTACGGCCACACACAGTACACCGAAATGATCACCGCACTTCACGCATCATTACGGTATCGTATATATATATATATATATATATATATTGTTATTTTTGTTTTTGCTGTTATCTTGGTCTATTACTGTCATCGCAGATTCAAACCTGCCCGCAGTGAGCTATAAAGCACCGCGACATGCTAAAATCGACCCGCTATTTGAGCACAACGACGAAGCCGACGTCCGACGTTCTGCTTTTACTTGGTCAGATGATTAGCTAGGCCTAGAGAGTAAGCACAACTTGGTTGTTGGGTAAGTAGCGAGACATTACATAACAGAGGCCGATAACAAGCCCTGACCATTGTGAGCTGAGCGTGTGCATAGTGGCGGACTCTCACCAGGCGTATCACTTTGCTTCTGTATGGGCATTAAATTTTAAGATTCGTTAGCATTTATCGTAAACAGCGTGTGTAATACAATATATTTTACTATTCAACAAAAAATTGCTCTGCAGTCTATACCTAAGATATATATATATATATATATATATATATATATATATACATATATATATATATATATATACATATATATATATATATATATATATATATATATATATATATATGAAAGCGCAACCTTAATTTGAGTAACGTAGATAGATATTAGCACTGTGGAGTAAGTATTTGTTTCCGCGCGAGCGTGTGGTTACGGGTTTCTTAACCCATGGTTAGCCCAGTTCAACCATGTGCCTCGAACAGAAATTGGATTTTCTGGCGCTCCTGACGCAAAAATACGCGAATACTCTCGAGTCAACCGTCAAAAGTTTAGGGCCCTTACCCCATGAACAGAATTAACTTCAGTTTACTATGGCCTGTAGCTTTCATGGTCTCGAACGCTGACGTACAAAATTCGTGCGGATAATCAACGCGTATTTTCTGCTTTTGTTAACCTCTGCTTACCCGGAGGCACGACCTGCTTAGTGCGCACCTGCAAAGACCATTAAAAGGAGCTAATAAGTCGGCTACAGTTCCGTCCCAAACAAGCACGTGGTCGTGCTCCAAAAGAGGTCAGACTCAGATCGACATGTTGTTTTATCATTACTGGATAGTGATACATGCTCACAGAGTAACAGCGGAGAATGACGTCGGCAATAGCATTCGCCGAAAATTGTAGAAAGCTGGTGGTGTGTTTGCCAGCCGGGCTTTGGAAGCAAACAAGTGTATTACAAAGTTCCTCCTATACGATTTAGTAGTGCCCGAAATTAAACCGGGTTTCGTGTCTCATTTGTTCGATTCTTTACGATATTTATACAAAGCAGATTAAAGCGCAATAACATAATAACATAATATTTATGTCGCCTATTGTTCGCCGGTAGATGTTTAGTTGTGTGCTTCCTTTCCAGCTCTCTCTCTACGATGCGTGCTAACGTTATATATATATATATATATATATATATATATAACATAATATTTATGTCGCCTATTGTTCGCCGGTAGATGTTTAGTTGTGTGCTTCCTTTCCAGCTCTCTCTCTACGATGCGTGCTAACGTTATATATATATATATATATATATATATATATATATCTACATACATAACAACGCAAAAGTGAGCTGTAAAATGATACGCGACATAAGAGGTTCTTCCGTAAGGTCCTGCTGAGACTTTCGACGATTTTAGATGAATTGTCGGTACGATTCTAGATAAACCACCTACTGACAAAAAGGCCAGAAACTACTGCATGCAACTACTTTCATCTCGACATTGTGACCCTCTTAGACCGGACTATCCGGGTCTCACACTAGACTTAAACATGCCGTTTTCAATATGAATACAGCAGATCCGATTTAGGTTTAGCGAATCACACATTCCCTACCTACATTGGCTAATTTGTTAGAAATATTCACACGCCTGCTGCGATTATTTTAATTTCACTTTGCTTGCCTTGGTCGGTCTATTGTTTTGCTAGTTTTGCTTTTGCTGTTTTGCAGGTCTCTTGCTGTCGTGGCAGTGTCATCGCAGATGTAACAGTAGGAAAGCGCTCTATATCTGCTGGTAGTGAGCTGTAAAGCACTGCGGCGTCCTAACATCTAAGGCTCTGCCACGCGTTCTTTCTGATACAAGACTAACGATATAGCTTTTCCGGCTTAAAATCGATCCGCTGTCTACGCACAACGACGAAGCTAACATACGGCGTTCTGCTTGTGATTGGTCGGTTGGTTAGCCAGGCGTATGCGCCATCTTCTGATCAAACGACAAAGTATTCAAACGAGCGAGCGACGATATCTACTAGACAGTACAAGTCAAAAGAATGAAAATAACTTGGTTGTTGAGTAAGTAGCGAAACAATACATTCCGATAACAAGCTCTGACCATTGTGTGCTGAGCATGCGCCTAGTGGCGAACTCTCATTAGGCGTATCACTTTTTGGCTTTTATATAGGCATTAACTCTCACTAGGGTTAGCGCAGTTCAACAATGTGCCCCAAACAAATGCTGCATTTTCTTGTTGAGTGTCGAGCAACCGTCTGCAAAACTGCCTGTTTAAATGCTCTCGAGTTTCCTGTTAAAAGTTTAAGCTTTTTGTCCAAGCGCTGAAATAGATTGAGTATCTCCCACAGTCTTGAGGGCCGACGGACGGCAAAGCATTAATAATTTGTTTGCCTGCATTTTGTTTTTGTAGTTACCACTCAACACTGATTGATATCAGGTGTCTACTGTCGCAGGTCAGCTACATCTACTCATCGGATAAACACACGTCGGCGAAAGCGTTTGCCGGAACTTGCAGGAAGCCAAAGTCGGCGCCGGGAGCGACTTCTAAAGACTATATTCACACTGGTAAATGTTTAGTTGAGAGTGCCTTCTTTTTAGCTCTCTCTCCCTACGGTGTACGTTAACGAAAGGACTTTAATATGCCCGTTCTAATATAAATACAGCAGATCCGATTCAACTCTAGCGAAACACACTCGCATTGGCTAATTTGTTACAACTTGTTTTTGTTGTTTTGCAGGTCTCTTGCAGTCATGGCAAAGCCATCGCAGATTCAACAGTAGGAGGGCGCTCTATACCGGCAGGCAGTAAGCCGAAAAGTGTTGCGACGTGCTAACGTTTAAGAATCTGTTACGTGTCCTTTCTAATATAAGACTATCGATCTTATAGCTCTTCGGGTTTAACATCGATCCGCTACCTACGCACAACGACATAACGAACGTACGACGTTCTGCTTGTAGTTGTTCAGTTGGTTAGCCAGCCTCAGCTACACGTGGCAGCAAATCTTTGACAGACTGTGCGCATGCGCAATCTTCTGTTTATACGACAAAGTATTTGAACGAGCGCGCGACGATTCACTTCTGGACGGTACAAGTTAAGAGAGTGAAAACAACTTCGTTGCTGGGTAAGTAGCGAGACAATACATTCAGAGGCCGTTGTACTTCTTGTAAACAACGTGTGCAATATGATACACTACATTTTTCAACAAAGAAAAATAGCTCTTCGGTCTACATCTAAGGCATATATATATATATATATATATATATATACAAACACAGTCGTTATTGAATTACCATAAATTGATGGTAGCACTTTGGGGTGAATAATTGTCTCTACGTGAACACACTGGCCACGGGCTTTCACCAGGGTGTTAGCCTAGTTTAAATCTTTCCCGAACAAACGCTGCAATTTCTTGTTGTGTCGAGCGACAATCTGCAAAACTGCGTGTTCAAAGGCTCAAGTGTTTTTCGACGGTCGGACAGGAGACTTTTGACGGTCTCCTGTCAAAAGTTTAAGGCTCATATATCTCGAGTAAAGGGGGCAAGCAGATCCCACAGTTTCGAACGCTAACGGACAAAATTTGTGCGGATAATCAACGCCCCAGTATTTCCCGTGTTGTTCTAGGTCAACACCAAGCCACCGTTCTGCGCTTATGCGCGTCGCCTCGTCGTCCAAATGAGTCCCAATTCCCGGTCAGGTCAGAACATGCAACTAAGCTCTAGCCCCTTGAGGGGGGGTCTCTGGTGACCACTATCATTAGGAAGATAATAGAATAGCGACGGCAATCCATCGGCTTTTAAAATGCAGCGTTATAGGCGTCCCACCTATCACTATCTACTAATGCCTTAACCCCGTCCGCAGTCTGGGTCAATTAAATGGCCGCGTCTGGCACACCTAGGCCGCCTACAGCAACCGGGAGCATTGCCTGATCCCTTGCCACAGCGGTCAGCCTTAGATGTAGTACGTTCTCGTAAGTGTCTAAGCTAAGTCCATTAATTGTTGTGAAAGCTTACTTATAGTGGGCCGTCAATGATACACTACCTGTGGCGAAGTTCAGTTTGTCTTTTTGACTGGCTAATGCCTTCGCAATGCCGTTTGGCAATAAAGGCACATCTAGCAATAAGGGTACATTTAGCGGTCCACTGTGCCCGTGCATTTATGCAATTCCGCAAAGTGCCGACGGTAAGGGTCAAACTGGACCTCCAAAACGCTTTTAATAGCGTCCAAATAGAATCAGGTTTGCCGTATTGGAGACTTATTTGCTCCGATCCTTAGCCGTGGGTGCTTTTACTGTTTTACCAGACAGATCTGACCTACGGTCAGCCATTACATCGTGCTATGCCCATGCTATACTATCGCAAACAGGCCGTCAGCAAGGTGATCCACTGGTGGGTCCTCCACTTTTCTCTTTGAGTATCAAGAAACTAGTGTATTCAGACGGGGATCTTCCAACAGTACTAGACGATATTTAAAGTGTTACTTTGGTGTGATCAGTGGCCTGGCCCTGATAACGGGCAAATGTGAAGTACATGTTACAGCCCACAATGGAATTGAGCAATTAGATTTAATGGACTTCCTTGGCCGATTTCCTGGCTATCGCGTTTTTGACTTGGTGTGCTCTTGTTGCCGAATGGGATTGCAAAAGCACTAGCTCGCTGAAGTCCAAGTAGACTTAGCCAGAGGAAGATTACCCCGATTAAGGGCCCACTTCGGCATGTTTCTTCTTAAATCATGCTTTTTAGTCGCGAGGTTAACACACCTAGTTAAAAGTTGCAACCTGTTCTCATGGCCTTAACATTTACAGCCGTTTAATGAGATTAGCCTAGACATTTTAAATCTTTAGCTTAAAGCTGTGGCAAGAGATCAGGTAATCCTTCCGTTCTCGCTAGGCGGCCTAAGTATGCCGAACGCGGTTAGTGACAGGACCCGCGAATGTATCATCATTGACTCAGGCTGTGGACGTGGTTAGGGCATTCTCAGATAAAGATGGGTGGTAAGCTTATAACGTAGAACTACAAAGGCTGAGCGATTAGAAACGCGATCCCCTTGCAAAGAAAGCAATTAGCAAGCCTGATTGATAGAGCCCTACTGTAGCCGACAAAGCCAGGCTTCAAGCCGTTAGTAGTCAATAGGCTGGACCTTGTGGACTTTTGGTTTGTTTTGCGCCTTAAGTGCAGGCCAAATAGCACCCCACTCGGCTTTGAATGACATGTTTACTGGAACCTCCGGGTCCATCCAGGGACGATGGAGAAGACCTGACGGTCTGACTCTGACATCCTTTGAGCGTGGCCGCATGCTTGTTTGGGACGCAACTGCAGCCGATTTATTAGCCCCTTCGGTGGTCGGTGCAGTTGCGGACCGAGCAGCTCATGTTCGTTGGCGTTTAAGGCTATGGACTTAATTTTTTGACGGGAGACTCAAGAGCATCGGAACTTTTGTGTAGAGGCTGTCGCTTGACATTCAACGAGGAGCATCTGTTCGGGGCACATTGTTAAACTAAGCTAATTCTGGGTTAAAGAATCCGTGGTGAATAACGTGAACCACACGTTTACACGGAGACAATTGTTCACATCAAGGTGCTTAAATAACAAAACAACATCAAAGGGGAAAAGTTATTCCTTTGCATCGCATATTTTGCAACAAGTATGCGTATCGTTAGTTTCGATACTCATGTCAGTGTGTCCGGGGCACCCTGCACATTCTACCCTTTGGGTTTTGTTTTCTCGTTAAATCCCTCTGCAGTCACTATATCGGCAACGTCACTGATGTTGTTTAATTCCTTTATTTTTAAATAGAACAAAAATACGCATGCTGAGCTTAACAAAAACCAATAGGCATACCAGTTATTTGTAGATTTCAAAACTGCGTTTAACGGCATTTCTCGCGACCACTTTTAACATCAATAAGATGTGACTTATCAGCTAAGGGACAAAAAATCATCCATTTTTGGAGGTAGAATAAACGATATAGCAAACTGTATGATTATAATTTAATGCACTAATATATTCGTCAAGATTGTATTTCATACAATACAAATTAACGGGCAATTAGTGCATACGAGATTAATTGTGTACCGCTAAGTGGGAAACGTGCCCAACAAGTGGCAAAGCATTAATAACCCTTTGTTTACCTACATTTTGATTTTGTAGTTATCACTCAACACTGATTGATATCAGGTGTCTACTGTCGCTGGTCAGCTACCTCTACTCATCGCAAAAACACACGTCGGCGAAAGCGTTTGCCGGAAAGTGCAGGAAGCCAAAGTCGGCGCCGGGAGCGACTCCTAAAGACTATATTCACACTGGTAAATGTTTAGTTGAGAGTGCCTTCTTTTTAGCTCTCTCTCCCTACGGTGTACGCTAACGAAAGGACTTTAATATGCCCGTTCTAATATAAATACAGCAGATCCGATTCAACTCTAGCGAAACACACTTGCATTGGCTAATTTGTTACAACTTGTTTTTGCTGTTTTGCAGGTCTCTTGCAGTCATGGCAGTGCCATCGCAGATTCAACAGTAGGAGGGCGCTCTATACCGGCAGGCAGTAAGCCGTAAAGTGTTGCGACGTGCTAACGTTTAAGAATCTGTTACGTGTCCTTTCTAATATAAGACTATCTATCTTATAGCTCTTCGGGTTTAACATCGATCCGCTGCCTACGCACAACGACATAACGAACGTTCGACGTTCTGCTTGTAATTGCTCAGTTGGTTGGCTAGCCTCAGCTACACGTGGCAGCAAATCTTTGACCGATTTTACGCATGCGCAATCTTCTAATTATACGACAAAGTATTTGAACAAGCGCGCCACGATAGCTACAGGACAGTTCAAGTCAAGAAGAGTGAAAACATCTTCGTTGTTGGGTAAGTAGCGAGACAATACATTCAGAGGCCGGAGCATGCGCATAGTGGCGAACTCTCGCGAGGAGTATCACTCTTTTGGTTTTTGTATAGGCATTAAATCGTTCAGGTTTACAGTACGTTGTATTTATCGTAAACAACGTGTGCAATATGTACACTCGTTAGCACTTTGGGGTGAACAATTGTCCCTACGCGAACACACTGGCCACGGGCTCTCACCAGGGTGTTAACACAGTTCAACAATGTTTCCCAAACAAATGCTGCATTTTCTTGTTGAGTGTCGAGCGACAATCTGCAAACTGTCTGTTCAAATGCTCTCGAGTCTCCTGTCAAAAGTTTAACGTTTTTAATCAAGCGCTCAAATATCTTGAGTATAGGGGGCCTGCAGATCCCACAGTTTCGAACGTCCACGGACAAAGTTTGTGCAAATAATCAACGTCACAGTATTTTCCGCATTGTTCTAGGCCAACACAGAGCTACATTTATGCGCTTATGGGCGTCGCTTCGTCGTTCAAAAGTCCCAATTCCCGGACAGGTCAGAACATGCAACTATGCTCTAGCCCCTTGAGGGAAGCTGCCCTGGTGAGCCTTATCATCAAGAGAATATTCAAATAGTGACATCAATCCATCGGCTTTAAAAATTCAGCGGTATACGCGTCCCAGATATCACAATCTAATAATGCTTTAACCCTGTCCGCAGTCTGGGTCAATGACGACAGACCGCGTCCCGCTCACCTAGGCCGCATACAAGGACCGGGAGCATTGCCTGATCCCTTGCTACAGCGGTCAGCCTAAGATGTAGTATGTTCTCTTAAGCGTCTGGGCTAAGTCCATTCTGTAAAAGCTCAGGCGATGACGACATGTTGCAACCTTTAAGCAGGTGTGTTAACCTCCTTGCTGAAAAGCAAGATCTACAAAGGAATAGGCCGCAGTAGGCCTCAAATGGATAGTCTGCCTGAGACTAAGTCCAGTTTGTCTTTTTGACTGGCTGATGTCTTTGCGGTGCCGTCTGGCAATAAGGGTACATTTAGCAGCTCCAGATTAACCTGCCCACTACGCGATAGCCTAAAAGTAAGAGGTATTTAAATTTAATGGTTTAACTTCGTTGTAGGCTGTAACATATACTTCACATTTGACCGGGTGAAGGCCAGGTTCGTTTGCTATAACGGTAAAGAGCGCCCACGACAGCTGGATGCAAATAGATTCTCTGGACGCCATTAAAAGCGTCTTGGAAGTCTAGTTTGCCCATCATTGTCGGCACTTTGCGCGATTGCACAAATGCACAGACACAGTGGGCTGTCTCTGTACTTTCAAGAGTGGCGATTCTTAGCTAGACAAGAGTTGCTAAAATAGCATCCTTATTATTTTGACAGGTAATTTTGGCCACCAATCGGCGAACGGCTAAGAGACGGGAGCTTTTGCTGAAGATCTACTGATCTGGTAGCACAGGAAACATCGGCATCCGACAGCTTGAGCCCAACTCGTCTGGGAAGGTCATCGTCCAGGTGGGCAATTATTTAAGTCTTCATCTTCGTGCGTTAGATCCATGGGCTTAAAGCCCATTAGACATTCGCGTATGTTCTCCCTGACCAGGACAGACAGGGATTAAGCGTCCTTGCTAGCTCGTTGCTACTCTGCAATAGTAAACAGCACATAGGTAAAATGAGCAAGGTTTTGACATAGCGCATGTTTGCCCGAATACAGTGTTAACGTCAATTTTTTTTTCATTTCGGCATCTGCGTGTCTGGCCGACTTATGTCGGCCGACTAGCAAGACCCCTCTTTGTGAAGACGCCTTTACACACAGAGCATACAGAACATGTTGTTCTGTTGGGGTCATCCAAAATTAGTAAAGCACGTGCGGCCGCACTTCGGTTTGAGTTCTCGTTATTTGGCATTATGATGTAAAACTCTTTGATTTTCTCTACAGGTAAAAGTGGGCTAATAGAGGTTTCAGGGCCTCCGCAATAGTCTTCAAGATTGCTTCCAAATCATGGTTGATGCCTTCTAAGGTTCGAGCGACATATGTTAAGGCGCTCCCAACGTCCCTCCGCGAGGTCTTGTTACAAATGTTTTGTTTGTGATAAGTTTAGACGCATGATTTGGTCAAGCTGGGCAATTCTTGTATGTGTTGGCTCGCTTCTGCTTAGGCTTTGGTTATAAGCCGATGCGGCCGCGTAGAAGCACTTAGTGGACTGCACCTGCAGCTGTCCGCTAGATGTTTTACTTGTTATATATATATATATATATATATATATATATTTGTTTATTTCGCAATAACATTGCATTTCAAGATGTTACATAATTACAATACAGTTAATTATATACAATTTGAACACTTTAGCGACCGTCCCACCGGGCGAAAAAGTGCAAAGAACGCCGATGGGTCTGGCAGCTTGCTACTTTACTTGTTATAATTATAGCATTACAATGGTTGATCCGGCTCCAGAACGGCGGTCAAGCTCAGGCTCAGACACCACCAGTAAACGGTTTATCACGAGGCACTTCTCTAGCTTACACTCTGGTGTCGCATCTTCGTTTACAATTTCTAACATTCCGACACCTCTACTAAGATTAATTTGTCATACCCCAGATCATGCTTTGCAAGCAGTGTTTCCGACCGCTTGGGCCGCAATTGTACTCCTTTCTTTAGCAATTGTACTCCTCAGTACTCCTAGAGATAACAAGACATGTGGCAGTCGCCGACGCTGATACCACCAGTTACGACGGATCCACAGATCCAATGCACCACTGAACAGTAGCGACCCCAGCGCCAGGTTGGTCACAACCTTATGGCTAGTGATGACGTTGGAAAATCAAACACACTTGTCAGAAAACGTATTCGCTCCATTGTTGGTACCGTTCAAACACCTACTATAGAAACTCTGGATGATGCAATTGTCACTACGAAAATCACAGTAAAGCGCCTTGTAGTAATTGATCTTATACGACAACAACACGTTTGCCAACACGAAAAAGTATTTATCTTACTTTATAACCTTGTTCTCATCGTTTCAGATCATAGTGGCTCCGTTGTCCGTCAAGTTAGTAGAACCGGTGCTTTGCGCGTCCATTTTGCTGTCTGCTTTGGCATGAAACGCCACGCATCTACCGGTGAGTTAAACAACGACCTTTATGTATGGTATTTGTCTTTGCGTAACGAATACAACGTATTTCATTAATTCCTGCATAAAACTTATTTAAGATGTTTTTATACGAATAGTATTTTTTGTTTATTTAATCAATATTTTACAATGCGTTTCACTTTAATTGAAACGATCTTTTATTGATATTAAAATGGGGTATAGTACCATTCGCAAATTTGCTTCACAACAATTATAATTCTCATTTGGTCAATTGCTTTGTCTCCATGGATACAGATGCGACACTTTAGCATTAGTAGTCTGGGTTGGAGGCCTAATGACAAATCCTGCTCGACTCGACGCTGCTTGTACCTCAAACATTACGCCAAACAGATCCTCGTTTTTAATCAGGCGGCACAGCTGTCTTATGCCAACCTCTTTAAAACAGCTCCGTCACAGATTTAGACTCGAGAGTGTGCTTTTCCATCCACCGCTTTTTAAACCTTCTTTCTAGTAATCCAAAATCATAGTCTTGGAGGGTTCTACACCTGGCATTTGTACATTAATAGTGGCACAACATGTATATTATACGTGGCGCGCAATCGGTTTGCTTTATTAAATAGCAATTTCCAAACGTTTGCCTTGCATTTAAAATATATTAGACGTTCAAAAGCTACAAACTTACGATATATACATACTATTTGTCGACAGATCTCGAATGGGTCCATTTCTCGATCAGATGGGCACATGGAAACCAACGATAAATGAGCACAATTTTGAGTCGTATAAAGCTGGTTGAGGAGGAATAGACGCTTTTGACTTAGATTGCTACTAGGCGGCTTTTTTCGGAGTGGTAAATGCATTTGCGCACACCGCCAACATTGTGGCGATTAGTATGGGTCTAAACACGGAGGAAGAGAGTACAAGACTCAAACCAATCCGAGCGAACTAGTGCGAACCACACGAGTGCGGCCTCTCGAGCCTCAGTCCACGATATCTCTTTGTTCAGTCTCCACCTACAGAAGCATACGAGAACAAGCAAGACGTCCGTGGAGACCATCCGATACGCCTGGCGGGCCTTTTTTTTGTTTGTTTGCAAAAACCTGTGGTAGCATTGTGCCAGCAGTCTCTTTCGTCATTATTCAGCGTTATTTTCTTTATCTGTTCGGGGTCAACGGAAATGTTGGCACGGACTGGTTGTTGATGAAACAGCTTAAGGACTGTTCTGCGACTTTCTTTCGCTGGGGAGGCAAAGGTTATGCGAGGAGTTTGCCCATAACGACACGTTAGGAAAGACCCCACACGTTTGATTCCACCACACTCACTAAAGCCCTCCAGGATTCGGCCATTGCCTGTTGATTGAGCGTCCGTAAAGATTATCTAGGCGTTCAACTCTGGCAGCGGCTTTTGCCAAAAAGTCGACGTTATGCCCTTGTATTCATCTTACCAGCCAAGAGCGTTTACGTATCAGTGTGCGGTTCGCGCGTTTGCGGTCTGCGCGGGTTGTACGAATATGAGAGATCGACCAGGGTTCCACAGGGCGCCGTCCCATGCCGCCACTTCCGGCTAGGCCCCCGGCAGGCAGCTGTCAAAATTGTAGTCAGAGCTTTAACAAGTTACACGAACATACAAAGAGATTGTTGGAATTGTTATTAATCTTGTTGTAAGATACACAACAGGTAGGTGAGTAAGTCTTGACGTGTCCACCAGGTGGCCATTTTGCAACGTACAAGTTAGGTGTAAGACGGGAGATGTACATTTGGTTTTGATATGAGGCAGAGAACCACCTGCTGCTGCGTGGTGTCCGTCATCAGTAATAGGCCGCCCAGCACTTATTGAAGTTTATCTGACGAAACCTGATCATTACTTTTCCCGGGGAGGTTCTAACCTGGGAAGCGGTGCCCGCATCGACGACAGAGGCGGGCGGACGGCCGCATTGGATCTCGTGCAGCGGGAGAGAGACTGAAGGCCGGAAAATCGCCAGGGCCTGATGGTATACCGGCCTTCGCCGTGAAAGTCTTCTTTAAACCGTTTGCGATTATTCGCAGAAGAACGCGGCCTTCTTTCACCGAATCAGTTCGGATTTCGCAAAGGCCGCTTGTGTCTGACCGCAACACAGCGGGTCGTTGCTAAGGCGGAAGATCTACGACAATCCCCGGCAAGATCCAGGAATCTTCTTATTGTCGTACTGCTGGATGTTAAAAACGCTTTCAACAGCTTACCCTGGATGGTGATACTGGGGACGCTCAAGAGAAAAGTTTCGAAACTACTGCGTTTTTACTGTGTGTTGCCTAAATTCGGAGTGAGCGTTAAAACAGTTGCTTGGATACCCAACGTTCTACGTGAGCCGAGCCCGTGCCGAGTACGTGCTCATGATACGTGTTCATGTTCAAACGGTGTCTCAGAAAGCTAAAGTCACCCCTGGTAGCCCTCAAGAAATCAATGTTGGGCCACTAATGTTTATCCTGTACATCAATTCGCTAAAGTATATTATTCCCGAAAACATGCAATATATGGTGTATGCGGATAAGGTTAAAATGTACGGAAAAGTGGACTCATCAGACAACTGCAAGAAACGGTGAATTAGTTCTACAAGTGGTCAGTCTCGCTCGAGCTGAAACTATCGGTAGCAAAAAACTTTTAAAGCTTCGAAGAAACTGGACAGAAACCTTAGTGTAATGGCGTCTGTTACTACGAAGTGCACAGAATACGTACATACATCGCTTTAAGAGCAACAGATATGCAGTAAATACCGACAAGGATCCCTATTGAATCCCTAGCAATGACGTCCAGATCCCTATTGAAGATATTGGAAAATTGATAGCGACATTCTCGTAAATAATAAAAAAAGGTCATACTGAACAGATGTCATCCATAGGACGACGCTTCGTAAGAAAAATATTTTTCCAAAGTTTGTAGCGACAATGCGGTCTCTGAACTGTATGTTTCCATGGATAATCTCCTGCGAACTTCATGGAAACGTGATGCTAACAGACTAAACATTTCTTCGAATAAAGCGTATTAATGATTTAGTTCAGCTACTTACTTGGTACCCGCCTGCTACGCGGTTCACTAATCCAGTTTGGTTCCTTCGTAGAGGGGAGATGAACGTCTCAATTAGGATGCATTCAATTATTACATTTGCAGAAAATCTGCAGAAAAGAAATGCACTTGCAGAAAATTGACGAAAATTTCTAGAAACCCTTGAAACAGTCAAGATACCCTGCCGTGCCGTATTTCAGCGGCAGGGGTCTTAAGGACTTCAACGGAAGCTGGCTCTACGCACATTTTATCATAGAGGTTTCGGGAAATGCATTATGCACAGGCAAAACAGTGTTGGCAATGTCAGTTCCTAGTCTGGGAGTCTTACTCACTCAAATCAGTCTTCTTCCGCTTCTAGTCAAGATTCCGAATTGTGTGGCTTTACTTCGAGAACATGAGGAGGGAGTCTACTGCGACGACCTGTTTATAGCTCCAGGAACCGGGGGTGCGTCGCACCAGCCAGCGGGAATCTCTTATTCCTTATGCTTGGTGTGCACGCTGGCATCCCACACTGGTGAATAGGTGCTCTAGTGTGGCGTTCTATTGCAAATGTGTAGATAATTGCAAATGTGTAGATAAGCCGTGGACTCTAATAGCCCACACTCGCTGAACTGCATAAAAGAAAAACCTGAGTGAGTCTTATACACGTCGGCCGTATTCTCTTTTACCACAGCTCAGTTACGCCAGGATAGGTAGCAGAAACCATGAAAAGAAAATATTCTTGAACTGGCTAGAAGCCACCTTTTTGGTAAGGATAAATAAGTAACTGTCTTACTTTACCTTTACTATCTTACTCTAACTTAACACATTTAAAAGATTACAGGAGATCAACGCGAGGCACCTAGTGGGACTCATAGATCCATTTAAATCTAGTTTTATTTTTTCTCTTGTCGAGGGTGGCCGCAGTGCTATCTTTTCGAGATACAGGAACGTGGCATGTCAAAAATTCCTAGTTTTATATTCCCAGACAGTAGCCTTCGCTCAGCATTAAAAAATGATCTTATGATCCGTAAGAATCATCATAGTTCACGTTTAAGCTTATATAAACTATGCCATTAATACTAGACTCTGCAACTTAGTGTCAATTAATGTGTTGGTTGCACTTGGAAGGTCGTATCTAGATGCAGTACCATGGAGTGCCATTTGTAAAATAGTTAAGTTAGAAAAACAGATGTCTAGTACTTGTATATGATAAAATACAGAATAATAGTAATAATAGTACGAGTTATAACTCAACATAAATACCGCATTTCTTAAGCCAATCCAATTACTTTAATTAGGGCAATACAATTTATTTTTCCGCAGAAATAGATACTTGTATCAGAATGTTCATGAGAGAGTACGTTTTTAAATATGCGTGAATATATGCGTTTCTGTGATGGTTTAATGTAATTAACTTTGTAGGTTTATATGCATATATAAGGTTGATATGGCGCTACACAACTTTCGTACTACCGCCAGAATATTTTTTGTGTTATTGCACTTTTTGCTTAAAAAGTTTGTCGTTTTTTTCAGTATTGGGCCTCCTGGCGGTGGTTCTAGCCTTCACCCTGTGGGTGGCTATGACGTTACAATTGAAACGTTTTTCGCCTCCGCCGCTGGACGAAGGTTCTGTGCTGGCCGATGTCCTCGTTGATTCCGCCGACTTCTTCGTATAAATTGCTTTATGTATTTGATTTTCCAATTACGACAAATGGAGTCTCGACCCGAGATTAACACCGGTTGTACGAGAGCGTGGACCCTACGTGTTTCGGTAGTTTGCAACATCTTTTGGCTGCTTTTAACCGTAGCAAGTCCTTAGACGTGTGTAAATGTAAAAATGCCAACACGATAATAAGCTAACATGCTTGTAAGTATGACGGAATTATATACATTAGGGTATTCCGGATTGAATGCATTCTCTTTACATATAATTATAGTGTTGATTGTAGTCGACATGTTTTACCAATACCAACGCTTTTTCTAATAGCTAGAAGCAAGTTCAAAGCAAATGAAACGTAAATACACACGCTTTTCGTAGTATTCAATTCAAGTAATGTTAACCGTTGCATTGGCCAGGTTATTTTTTTTAAAGATTATCCGGAAGGCAATTGCCTGTGTACGGTTATTTCATGTCATGCCTAATTTAATTCACTTCGGCATTTACCTTGTCTAATTGGAAACCATGCAAACCAATTTAATAGAGTGGCCGGTCTGGGTCTCGAACTCAGTCCTCCGAATGCAAGGCAAAGGCTTTGCCATCTTGCTCGGTATGTAAGTGTGTAGGTGATATCATACATAAATCATATTATTACAGAATGCTTGTGCTTCAAACGTTTCATTGCCGACGCAATGTAACGGACTTATATTATGATGCGTCTTTTACATTCGGAACAATATTTATTAGCGCTAATTACATTTCTCTGGTGCTATCACTTAGACTAAACCTAGTGATAAGGCTTCTATAGGTACTTTGTTTAATCTTAGCACCAGGGTTCGTGTAAACTTTAATCAGGTTATAGGCTGAACAATCTTGCACGTCGTTCAACAACAACAGTACCCTCTAAGCGGGTAGGAATCTAATACCAAGGCAGAAAAACATGTTACTATTAATCTAAATTAATTATAGCAATTCAATATAGCAACGATCCTCACTGGTACAGAAACAACAATTTATTTTGTTGTTGTAAGTATAAAACATCGGTGTTTATGTGAAATGATAAATTAAATAAATGTAATCTATCGATAGAGCGGCAATTGTCTCCTGAGAACATGTGCACTTGGAAGTATTACATCTCGTATAGAGTGGGTTGGGGACCACGTCAGCAGCATGCCGCGGACGCACGCCGCGTTCCCGCGTTGAACGTCGAGGTCGAGGCGCTGTCTTAAGAAAGCCGCAGATCTCTTGTCTCCGGTTGCGAGGTTCAGCTGCTTACAGACTCTATGGAGAATTTGCGAGTGAGGTTGCCTGGGCCCCCAAGGTCTCGAACGCTAGCGGTTGAAACTCGTGTGTAACCTAGTAAGGCGTATTTTGCGAGCTTCCTCCTCTCGGGTAGATTAGCGGCGTGGCCTGCCTAGATCCATTAAAGGTGCTAATGAATCGGTGACAGTGGCATGAAGTGTCGTTATACAGGCATGCCCGG
>QVRM01003886.1:0-57323 GCA_003439945.1 Dermanyssus gallinae | reverse complement strand
CCATGAGAAGCTAGGCGATTCGACAAACAACATGCAACGATGAACAGCGTGTTTCCCACTAGTAAACCTCTATGATTTTGTATGGTATTGCAGTCATCATAATTTGCGTTTACGTCAAGCCCTTATGTGCTAGCTGAGCGGGTAAACGGGACAACTTTCAGTATGGTTTAAGTTTAAGCATACCATACACGTTTCTTCTATCAGTTGCAACCAGACTGGAAAAACGGGGTAGGTTCAGTGGCAAGTTATTATATAATATTAAATCTGCTTCTTACGAGGTTGACCCGTCAGATTTACATCGGTCACAACCGGAAGATCGTAGCTCGTATTCTTAATATAGCGTCGAAACTAACTAGATGTTTATATAACAATGCAAATAATAGGCAAAATAGACAGGTAGATTTGGCCGTATTTATTTCTAGATATAAATTACTGCGATAACGAGGTTGGCTTTTAAGTTCATCACAAATTTAGTTTAATTGTAAGCACTATTTTATTATCTGCTATTAGCTTCCTTTGGATTAAGATTTTATGACCGGGTTGAGAAGCCCCAAAACTGATCATAGAGAACGTAGTGGGTTACAGTATCTTCTGACGACTAAACGAAGCAGACACTAGCGTACTACATGTCGAATTTGCGAGCAGCCTTAGATACAGAAGGAACAAAGAACGACCTGAATGCAAACCTTCTGGTTCAAAGGGATTTAAATCATCCAATACATTGGCGGGATTTACACTCCGCAAGTGAAGTAAACAGTGCTTGTCGAAACCCTTCCGAAAATGCTGGCGGCAACAACACATGCATAGACGCCTCAACACATCAAGGGCCCCGGGTACGAGAAGAGTTACCCTACAACAGATGTTCCTTTAAATGAACTTAGATACTAGCAGAGCCTATAAACAGTCAGTTTTCTATTAGCGTAGTTGCGCAAACTTTGCACGCAGCAAAGATTGCAAGGTCTGCTCAGCGCGTCTTACCACGTTTTTGGTGGCTCTTAGACGTTACTGTGAATTGCCGGGTAGCAATAGCCCCTCACCCCGACTCATCATCGTACTGTTCGCCGCCAACTCAATCGAGCCTAGATCGTGTCTCTGCGGGAATGCCCGCCTTTGTTGCACGATGCTCTTCCATCATTCGATTATTGTTGTCCGCCTGTTTTCCGCTCTGTGTCAATCATGTAGTTGCTGCCGCAATTGTCACTACTGCGCCATTGTCACTACTGCTGCCACAACAAGTATTACTGTACAGACATAACTTGGCGGCAATGCGACCGCACATACGTGACTGCCGTTGCAGCAAAGGGAGCTCCCACAGAGCTGCTAGCTTGATGTTCTTGATGTCGGTTAGCCCACCTCAATTCCTGCACCCCCCGCACCCCGCACCCCCACGAACCGCTACCGATCCGAGTAGTGCTCTTCGACTCCGTCGCGGCGGCGACGACGTTCAGGTCAGCCTTCTCTCTCTCTCTCTGTGTCTCCCTACTTATCTTCCCTTAGTCTTTCTAGTTGTTTGTCCCTTCGTTTTCCCTCCCTCGAGGCAGCAGGACAATGACAACATTTTCTGCCATGGCGGTGTCTTGGGGGTGCGTGCCGGCGTCGGGGGGCGTAAGTCGTTGAAGTAGTAGTATGGAGTAGTAGTAGTAGTAGTAGTAGTAGTAGTTGTTTGTTGTTGTTGTTGTGGTGTTGTTGTTGTTGTTGTCGTTGTTGTTGTTGTTGTTGTTGTTGTTGTTGTTGTAATAGTAACAGCAGGAGTGGTTGTCGTAGCAGTGTAACACAAGTCGACCGAGGACGGAGAAGAAGACGGGAAGCATTGTAATAATATTGCGCCACAGAAGCCTCCGCAGCAAGAAACAGCAGCAGTAGGGCAGAGGCACAAGTGGACGACACTAACTAAACCGACAGGAGGAGGACAAAATGGTGAACGACCAACATTCAGGAAGTGCGTGTCTTCTTCTTCTTCGACTCTTCTCGGTGTAGTATCTGTCTTTCTTGTCGTGCCGACCGACGCAGACGTGTCCTGCGTCGGCACGACAGTGGGCCTTCCGGCGGACGAACGGAGTCGGTGGCCCGGCTTATCGGAACCAGCCTTCAACAAGGTCAGATTGCGTGTTGTTGTTGCTGTTGTTGTTGTTGTTGTTGCTGTTGTTGTTGTTGTAGCTGTTGTTGTTGCTGCTGTTGTTGTTGTCCTTGCTATTGTTGTCGTTGTAGCTGTTGTTGTTTTGTCAAGCTACAGCCCCAACGGGTGACCCGCCTTCGCGGAGCCGCCCGATAGGGCGGTGGCGGGGTTTGGGCGGATCGTTGCCGCCTTTCCACCAGCACCGTTGTTGGTCATGACATTGATCATGCGACTCTCTGGTCGGCCTCAACCCCAGCGAGCGTAACTACTATAATATTACTACTACTACTACTACTACTACTACTATTACGGTTTATGGTATACTTGCTGTTGTTGTTGTTGTCGTCGCCACGCTTGTCGTCGTTGTCGTTCTCATCTTCGTTGTGACAGCTACCGCACTGCCTTCACAGTGCGCGCGGGGCGCGTGTCAAGCGGTATTGCTCCTGGAAGGCAAGACTTACTGCTGCTGCTGCTGTAGTTACGGGTGCAATGGTGTGCCGTTAACCAACAGAAACAGGAGGGGGGGGGAGCAGAGCAACGAAACAGGAGGGTGGGGGGAGCAGAGCAACGACACACGCAGTCGTCTGTTGCCCACTGGCAGCGCATTTGCATCACAAGCCCCGTACGAGATGAATTTCACTACAACAATGAAATGAACAGCACTAAAAACAGCACTACAGCAACAGCAACAACAACAAAACACTATGTCACCACAAATGCGCTGCTTACGGTGCGCCAACACGAATGGTCGCCTGTGCAATAGAATACACGTTTTCCAAACTTCCTCGTCTCGGCTAGATCACCAGCATGGCCTGCCGAGACCCGCCCCGCCATTGACCATTGAAGGTGCTTATGAGACGGTGACCGTGGCGTCCCAAACAAGCATTTTGCCTCTACTGAAAGGGGTGAAAGTCATTCCATCAGGGCGCTTACCATCATCGGCGAAGAGATCCTGGGGCTCTAGAATGCAAGGGAGTCCGCATGATCGAAGCGCTTGGCTAAAAGTGTTTGTTAATACCTGCATGCCTGGCCCGCCGTCTGGCACTCATGATGCACGATAACCCGTCGTGTGCTAATTTGTCAGCGGGTTGGCCACATTTACATTAATGGGGGGAGACGAAGTCACAGCCGAGACGAAGATCTGCCCCGATTCGGGTTGTTTTGTTGTCTAAGAGGGTGCCCAGTGGGGCGCTGGGAAGCGCATGCCACCAGGCTCCGAATCAACTAGCAGCGACTGCTCGAAGGCGAGCCTTTGTGGAGTCGTCTGTAGCGCCCGCAAGTAGGCTGCGATAAGCTTTGTCGTATAAGAATGCGCTCCAAGCACGTTGGCTTGAAGGGTTATCCGGAGCGACCCTGCAAACTGTCTTTAGCTCCTCATACAGACGTCTCTTGAGTGCATTGTACTGAACAATATCGGCCTCGTCTAAGAGTGCGATAGTGTTGCTCTCTGATCGGAAAAGAGAGGAGACTATCGCTGGCCTAGCGGAGACAAGTGGATCCGGGATCCACAGGCCGCCCTTCGAGATTGGTAGTTACGCCTGTTTTCGGGCAGAAGGTGCCAGCGACAGATTGAGAAGAGTTTCGAGACTGTTCACTGTCAACTTGTTCAATGGACGCAGGTCGTCCAACCTGCGTCCTGTTAGATCTGCTCCGCGGAAAAGGTGGGTGACCCTGGTAGCTGAGATCGAAGATCGGAGTAAAAGAAGGCGCGGTGGCCACCAAGTGGGGCGAGGTTGTCAGTGACGTTCTTTAGCTTGTTTTGCCGGTTATATATATATATATATATATATACTCTGACTCATTAGCCCCCTCAATTATTATTATGGTTTATTAACACCCAGGTTGGGTAAATTTTAAGTAAGGAACATCAGTCTGAATCAGTGGTTTTTCTGCGTCACCGGATCTTCCCTCATCTTGCGAGTTCAGCTATTGATTGCACTGCTGGACAGCTGCGGCGTGGTATCTACACAATGCCTAAGCATCTCGCGCACTTACACACTCCTGAGGATTGTGGAATTCTTGTGATGCTTGCATAACACATGATGGAACCCGTGGGCTGCAAATGCCGTAGTTAGATGGCCTATTCTTATATCCGGCTGCTCGCCAGGGTTTGTACTCCTCATCGCTATCGTCGTGTATATTCCTATGTCTATCTCCTTTAATTTTCCCCCACTTCGTAGTGTAGGCCACGAAGGCCGTCGTCTTAGGTAAACTCCATTTTACGTGTAATTCCTGTGTCATTAGAGCCCCCCCCCCCCCTTCTAAATATGAACTATTCTATTCCTACAAGAGTTAGCTAACCCCAAAACCCGCTTCATGAAGAAAAACGAACTCTATCTAGTAATGAAAATCATGCCTCTCCTAATTTCTCCCATATAAGTGATACACCAAATGTTGCTACTGGTTCTATTTTAATCTTGAAAAGGGCGGACGCGGTGTGTATTGACAACATTTGCGGGTTTTTAATTGCTGCTGCCGCTCTAATGGCTTTTCCTACTCTGCTTTCAATATGTTTTCGAAAACTGCTACCATTTGACGTTATAGCGACACCTAAATAGGTAAATTTATTTACAAAATTCACTGTATTACCCCTGGCTCGAAGAACATCGTCTTTCGCCAATCGACCTCCTCTTCGAAATTTAACTGCTACTGTCTTCTGCCAGTTAATACTAAGTCCCATCTCGTCCATATAATCGATTAGCCGTTCTAGTCCCTGCTTAACCCTAAATAAACTTCTGCCATAGATCGCAATGTCATCTGCATACATTAATGTATTTGCCCACTCTCGGGTCTACCCCTGCCTCACCCGATTAGGTAGCCCTCCCAATAGTACCGAAAAAAGCAACGGGCTAAGTCCGTCTCCTTGGGCCACGCCTGTAGTTTGCTTTACTCTTCCCACAATCCCTATACCGTTGTCGATGTGTACTGTAGTCTCCCCGAGAATGGTACTTAAAAGTTTTAGTAAGCGATACGGAACTCCCTCCAAGGCTAACTTTTCTATAATCCTACTTCGTGGCGCTAAGTCCAAAGGCAGCTTTAAGATCTATAAATATTGCGTATAACGGTCTTCTAGGTTCTGCTAGAGTTTCCCAAATTTCTGCCAGCAACTGGCGCAGGGCCGTATGGGTCGACTTCGACCGTCTGAACCCATGTTGTTCTTCTGGTGTTGCGTTTCTGATTTGAGGTAATGCTCTAGTCTATCTGATATTATTCCTGAGAAAATTTTATAGGGGCAACTCTTAAGTGTTATGCCCCTCCAAGATTCCGGCTCAGTTTCTATGCCTTTTCCTTTGGTATGACAATCAAGGTATCTCCTTCCACGCTTTTGGTACTTCCCGGATTTTAGGCACTCGTCAAATAAAGCTTTCCAGCATGGTGCGAGTGCCAGCGTTTGCTTTAAATGCTCGTTTCGTATCATATCATTCCCGGCAGCTTTGCCTCTAGGCGCCCTTTCAATTGCCCTGACAACGTCTTCGATTGTGACTGGTCGAATTACCCATTCCCGTTCATGTTCTGTTTCTTCGTCCCAAGGCCCGTTGAATAATGTTATTTCCTTTGGGGTAGTATCGGCTCCCTGCAGCACACTAGCAAAGTGCTTAATTAATCGCCCAGTCTCCACTGGGCACTGCCGTTTTCTTTTTTTGTTTTAGCCACTTGTGCGGTTGTTTCTCTGCTTCTGCAACAGCGCCCACTCCTGACTTTCCGAATATGTTTGTTTCTCTTCCTTGTATGCTTTTTGTGTCATTTTCTTTACCATACTTGCGAACGGCCTTAATACAGGAAACATCTTCACATATTCTCTAGTTAGTCTGTTGGCATCTTTCGCTGCTCTACACCGATCGTTGAACCAGGGCCTTCCTTTTCGTTCTTGGCGAGGAACCAGTGCACCTTTTATCAGATTCGTCAATTTACGCTCATATGACTCTATTTGAATCTCCCCTGGTGGGCACACTTCCCCCACTCCCTCTAAGAAGATCTTTCTATCTAGTCTTGTCCCGGTCCCCGGCCTACGGCTATACTCCCTACCATTACTAACTTTGAATGCCATCCCCATCGGTATATGCTTTCTGAGCCCCGCTCCTTCCCTAAATGATGTATTTTCTCCCAAAAATGTATATCCTCTGCGTTTCCGTCGTGGCAAAAACGTCAATTACTGACGCCCCAGTACTACATTCAAAAGTGTTTAGGCCTGGCTCGCTGACTAACCAGCATCCTATCTCCGTTATAATATCTAAAAATTGCTTTAGTTCGCTCCAGATTAGCCCCCTCAATGGTCAGTTGCGAGAGAGCGGAACATGCTGGACACCGCGTCTATGTTAGCGGAAGCGAACAAGTGCAGAAATATGCCAGTATCACTTACCCCCACGACTTTCGTCCACTTGGCATTCGAGACATTAGGGGGACCTGGCCCGAAAGACGCATAAACTTATTCAACGTGTCGGCAAGGCGCTCAATCGTTCGACAGGGACCACTAGAGCTGTCGAGTACCTGCACCAGAGACTATCGCTGGACAATTCAACGGGGTAACGCCGCCTCTGTGCGTAGAACTCTGCTAAACTGGACACGCCCGAACCTGGAGGATATGTGACATTTTTACTTGATTTATCCGGTGTACACGTTCATTAAGGAGACAATTGTTGCCTCTTGAATATAAGCAAATAAAACTAATTGTATATAAATATTTAAAAAAAAATATATATATAATAACATTGGCAATTTTTTATGGATGAGTAAGTATGATGGAGTAAGATGTTTCTTATTTTTCTGAAAAAAATAATCATTACTTAGCTTTCGACGCAATTTCCATTATTTTCCATGCATTTTTAAAACAATGGATCTATGCATCGAAGATATATGCACACTGCCAATTCGCGTGCCTGGAATTTAAAACCTCAACTTTGACACTTTGAACACTGAAGCGCAAATATTGATTAGTCTTCCTCGACGTTTCCTTTACTTTTAAAAATATAAAGACTTCATACGATGCCGACTCAGGTAAATAAGAAGAACCTCAGATTCGGCGATAGAAGCTTGCGGCGCGTTATCGCGCTAGATAAAGCATCGTCTCGAAGAAATTTTTTTAAAAATATTTTTCCGTAGGCAAATTGTACGGTTTTTTCGTGTCATGGCAAAGTTGTAATCCACCCCGGCATTTACCTTACCTAAATTGGAAACTATGCAAACCAATTTAAGAGTGGCCGGTCTGGGTCTCGAACTCAGTCCTCCGGAATGCAAGGCAAAGGCTTTAGCACTAAGCCATCTTGCTCGTTTTTTTAGTTTTTCCTGATAAGCGCAATAAACATTTTTGTTAGGCATTCCACTCCTGCGGGCATCGCTTTACCAGTAAGAGAGTCTCAGAACGTACCAAAGTATCATCACTGGCGATAAGTCCCGCAAAAAAAAATCGAGACATTATCGAACCAGAAAGGCTTGAACATCTTGTGACGTCCTTTGAAGCCTCAAGGTACCCATCGAGCAGATATTTAGTACCTAGAAGATGGCACTCAACTTCAGTGTATCTTCTAGCGGCACATATGCTGTGGTTGAGTTTTGATTAATCGCTGTTTACACATAGGGATAAAGTTTCATTCCCAGTGGCCGATTAAAGCTCTTGGAAACACTACAACAAACTCAATCCTCACTGGAAATCCCTGAAATTAACCATATGCATTCCATATGCTCGTATTAGTTATTTCTTTCACACTGTTGACTTTGGGAAAATCGGTTCGACTTTTCTACTCTACTTTCTTAACATCAACAGGGATACCGCTAGATGCCGGTGAATTAGATTATAACACATCCAGCTCCACTACGCCAGAAAATGCTAAAACGTCTTAGGTCCATATGTATATGTAGTGCGTTCTGTATAAGCAATAATAGTAAGCACGCTTTTTTTTCAAAACGTACAAAGTACACTACGCTACAGACAGTGATTCCAAGGTATAACATTTATTTAACATTAACAATTATAAATATCTCAGTTTTAAAACAAATGCAAATTAAGGCTCTGAGTTACTCGACCTTCTTCTTTGCCGATCGTCGGAACCGATCAAAGTGTTGCCAGATTTACCCAGTATACGTATATGTAAATATGTGCTTTCTCTGTACGCACAATATCGTAAACCAACCGTCAGTTAATAAGTACCTAAGTACTTATTATTATATTAGTTAATAAGTACCTAAGTACTTATTAAGTGAGTACTTTATTTTTAAAGACCGAAAGTGAACACTCTTTTCCTGAGCGAACAGTTGTAGAGTTTAGTTTGATTAACATTTTTTACTAACAGACGACATAGCGACCTCCGATGTGACATTCACGCTGACCCTATTGACAGTTTTAACTATTTGACCCTTAGAATCACTTCAGCAAACAATGTCCACTTCAGCGTAAGGTACGCCTTCTCCTTGTCTAGCTACGGGGTGCCAGTATGGCATTGTCAACCTTACAAAGGGAAAAGCCACGGCAAAATAGAGCGGACCGTTAGCTATATGAAATAGATTGCTTTTCGTTGCTGAATATAGAGCCACTGCCAAGACATTCCCCGCATTGTTGGCGTTCCCAAGAAATAAGCTTAACAGGGAGCGAATCCCAGTAGTGTAGAAGGAAAACGGTCCCTACAGTGTCGAGACGAAGCTAGCCGGAACGCATGGAGACAAGATTGCGTTCCGTCACGGCTTATGGCGTATAAAGCTGCCGTTATTTATTTTATTTTATTTGTTTGTGCGCTAAAAGATCCCGCCTTTAATTAGAGAAGCGTCCGCCACTATCAAACAGGAGCTAATCAAATACGTCACAAAAAATGCTAGACCTCGAGGAAGTATATATTATGAGGCTAATTTTGAAACAGGACGGTTATTAATATTTTCAAATAACAGGGAGAAAAACGTACAGAAGTAAGAAGTAAAGAAACACCGTTTCACACTTGTTGTGGCGAAACTGGTTAAAATGTCGTGTACTCGTAGTGTCTAGACAAAAGGAGCAAAGCTGCGAAATAGCCTGTACTGTGTAGGATGCACGTAGCTGTTGTGAAGCTACCATCATCGTGCTTGAGCTCCGCGTTGTGGACCGGTAATCCGAAAAATTAGATAACGCTTTCCACTCTTGTTAGCAAAATGTCTGATCCGTTGACAAGCTGTCGTTCTTGAGCATCAACAAAAAGCTAAGAAGAAGCTTGACGTTAGGATTTTTTGAACATTCCGTGAAGAATGTTTTGTCAGTCCTAATATAAAAAAATCTCAGAACTCGTCTGACCGAGAACACGAAAATGGTTCTGAAAGAAACGCCTTAATATGTCGGCCACTACCGCCTCCGCTAGTTGCTCGCTCCTCAGGAATATGCATAGATGAATACGACGTACGGTGCGTCATCAGAGGTTTCTAAACGACTCAGCTGGAGACCCTTACGGCCTAAAACTCCGTCTTTTCAGAAACCGGGTATCTTCTCGCCTATACGTCAGTTTAGTTGAGGCCTCACTGATAACTCAAGTTTCTCCTTTCTCCGACAGAAGTTATCATTCTGTAATGAGCGTTTACCACATTTACCTTGTTCAAAGTTATTGGAGTCAACTCATTTTGGTCATGCGAAAACAAGTCGGCAATATGCCATCCATCACAGCTGACAACATTCCTCGGGTCATTCGGGAAAGCCTGTGATGCATGAGCACATAGCTGCAACGGCAGATTTGCGAACACGTCCCTACACTGTGCCCCAGAGTTTATCAGATGTACAGAAGGCCGATGACTTCTACCCCGCAGACCTTACAAATTTCGTAACCTGAAGTGCGATTGTCTGGGAGACTATGGCGTCATCTTACCGAAGACTCGCTTCTTAGGTGGCATGAACAGCTAACACCGCCGCGTAAGGCAAGCGTCGAACATAGAGTGACCTGTTATCAAGGTACGCTGTGCCATCCGTAGCTTCGAACTGCTTATGGGGTCAAGTTAGGCCTTACAGATGAAAGCTATCACTTAATGAATCTGTACACATCGTATATACCATTCTATATATATATATATATCTAGTTGACGGATTAAGAGTCTAATGTTCGTTCTATAGGTTCCCACGCATTAGGTAATTTCTCCAAATTAAGCCCCCCCCCCCCCCCTGCACGCATATCTTTACGAACATGAAACAGCATTTGTGTTAAAACAATGCCACTTCTACAAGAGCGCAAGCAAATAAATTTTTAGGGCGAATGAATTTTTCACAGTTAAACTAAGCAGAACAAACGTTCTATAACATATATATACGAGGTATGTTCAAAAAGTATCGCGACTTTTGTGTTTTTTTAAAAATTATTCATTTATTCATGAATATCTATTTTGTCCCCTTCAAAGTAATCCCCATGAGATATTATACACTTGTGCCAACGGTTTTTCCAATCTTCGAAGCACTTCAAAAAACCATTTTTTTTAATCTTGGTCAGCTCCTCCTTCGATGCCGTCTTTGTCTCGTCAAGCGTAGCGTAACGTCGTCCTTTCATGGGCCTCTTCAGTTTAGGGAACAAGAAAAAGTCACAGGGGGCCAGATCTGGGGAATACGGTGGCTGCGGCATCATTAGTGTGTTGTTTTTGGCCAAAAACTCGCGCACAAGCAACGATGTGTGAGCAGGGGCGTTATCGTGGTGCAAAAGCCAATTTTGTTCTTCCACAAATCCGGGCGTTTCTGGCGGATTGCTTCGCGCAAATTGCGCATAACTTGCAGGTAATATTCCTTATTGACCGTTCTACCCTGTGGCAAGAACTCATGATGCACCACGCCCCTGCAATCGAAGAAAACTGTCAGCAAAACTTTCACATTCGACCGAACTTGGCGCGCTTTTTTCGGTCTTGGTTCGTGCGGCAGCTTCCATTGAGATGATTGAGCTTTGGTTTCCACGTCATAACCATAAACCCACGATTCGTCACCAGTTATGACCCTCTGGAGCAAATTTGGGTCGTCGCGGACAGAGTCCAACATCTCATTAGCAATGTTCATGCGATGCTGTTTTTGGTCGCAATTGAGCAATTTTGGTACGAATTTCGCGGCGACCCGTCTCATGCCCAAATCATTGATAAAAATCGAATGGCACGAGCCAATCGATATGTTTAGGTCCTCAGCAACTTCTCTAACGGTGATTCGACGATTGGCCAATACTATTTTCCCCACTTCATTAATTTTTTCGTCTGTTGTTGAAGTGCTCGGGCGTCCGGCACGCTCTTCGTCGTTCACATCTTCTCGGCCTTCTGAGAACATTTTGTACCACCGATAAACGTTGCTTCGGTCCAAGGTAGCTTCTCCGTACTCGTATATATATATACAGGGTGTTGCAGGAATATTTGAAGCGCGATATACAGAATTGTAGAGCTCGTTAAAGCAAATCTTTTTTCCAATGTAACATGGCCTCTAAGAAGTCTTGTTTCGGAGTGAGAGCGAAATTACTACAATTTGTGACACTAGTGTTTTTGCCCGACATAGGAGCAAGAATGTGCTGTTGCGAGACATCCAGTCTTCCTAGACAGAAACTAAGCACACCATCGTGTTCGTGATAAAATTCTGCTCCATCTGAAGAATATGCAAGGCCGGTCAGAAGACGCGACATGGTCGCTTAATACTTTAGAATCATAACCCTACAACCACTCACAGCGCTCAAAACGGACATATTCGCAATGCGCAATTCATGGCGATCATTTTGGTACCACACACATGTCCATGCGAGCTGTGGTTGCGGACTAATTACGATTTTTCGGAGGGCATGTCCAGATTAAGTGCATGTAAAATGACTGTGTGACGACGTTCACTACCGCCGACGTGTCGCGCGACAGCCGCAGCGCGTCATTTTTCATGCACTTAATCTGGACATGCCCTCCGAAAAATCGTAATTAGTCCGCAACCACAGCTCGCATGGACATGTGTTTGGTACCAAAATGATCGCCATGAATTGCGCATTGGCTGAATATGTCCGTTTTGAGCGCTGTGAGTGGTTGTAGGGTTATGATTCTAAAGTATTTGGCGTAAACGCTAATAAAGAACTTTATTTTTGGCGAATTCTCTTCTAAGCGAGCATGTCGCGTCTTCTGACCGGCCTTGCATATTCTTCAGATGGAGCAGAATTTATCAGCACGAACACGATGGTGTGCTTAGTTTCTGTCTAGGAAGACTGGTTGTCTCGCAACAGCACATTTTGTTCTCCTATGTCGGTCAAAAACACCAGTGTCACAAATTGTAGTAATTTCACTCTCACTCCGAAACAAGACTTCTCAGAGACCATGTTCCATTGGAAAAAATATTTGCTTTAACGAGCTCTACAATTCTGTATATAGCGCTTCAAATATTCCTGCAACACCCTATATATATATATATATATATATATATATATATAATATAATATATATATATTTATATATATATATATATATATATATATATATACAAATATATATACATGCATGCATTGCGTAGCGTTCAAACAAGCTACGTCCCATAGAAACGTATGTTAGGGATTTTGAAAGACGCCGACGTGTTATTGCCACGGGAATGACGATGACGGAGGCGACGCCGTCGCCTATGAGCCCAACGTCTTCCATGATCCTACAATTCGCTACCGCCTCGGCTACTGCTCTAGCACTGTTCTCCTATGACGATGAGTACTGACTGGCCCAGCTAGCCCATATCTCAGAGGCAGGGCGAGCGTCTGAAGACAACCTATAGGTGATATATGGCCTTGGGGGATGTCTGACAGCTGCATACATGTACAATCTTTTTTGCTATCGCTTCCTCGCCCTCGTGGCACTCCGGTAGCAGCGGCGGCGGCGGCAACAACAACAACAACAACAAAAACGGCCGCTGCGGTGGGAATTCTTTCATCTGGCATTAGGAGGCCGGCCGCCAGAGGTAGTTTGAAGCTGTTCGACTTCAATGCTCATGTAAGAAACACTCTCGGCGTGACTCGATACCTCAGACAAGAAACACTCGTCGTGGCAGCCAGCTATCGTTCAAGTCCAAGTCCTACTGGAGTATTACTAATGCTGTAGTGCTTGTAGTGTTCGACCAGCAATATCATCAGTACAAGCAGCAACAGCAGCAGCAATCGAAGACCAAGAGAAAAGGAACGGCTACGTAGGGCTATATGGCTACACAAAAGTATACATATATGTAGGGGAAGCCCTGGGCCCTTTTAAGGAGTACGACCACCACCACCACCCCCAGCAATATGAGTTTCTGTCGTCGGCAAACGCAGCGGCGGTCGTCGGTAGGAAAAGATACGAGGCCTACATGAGGAACAGCACCCCATTTGCCCTGAATAATGTATACGTGTACAGGAAAGGGAAGCGGGGAGGGGGGGGGGGTAAAGAGAGAGGCGCAGATAGAGAACAAATGTTGGAGAAGGGGTTGAAGGGAGGACAAAGGCACAAGCAGGTTGTTGCTTGCCTGAACTGTGACCAGCGCCAATGCCGCCCTTATATTCGCTGTCGGTGTCGGTCGGCGTCGGATCTGTTGTTGTCTCGCACCAGCCGAACACATGACGATGGCATCGACATAGAAGACGAGAGAAAGGCGTAACGAGAAAGTACTGAGAGAGTATTGTCTATGAGAGAGCAGGAACGCGACGAAACAACGAACGAGAAGTACAGAGAAAGACAGAGATGGCGAAATATGTCGAGAGACGGAGTTATACCTCATCGGATTGCATCGGACGACAGCCATTGTTCGGCGGAGGGCCAATAAAGGTCCCATTCTTACCACTGGCGCGGGCAAGACAACATATGCCGCCCTGGATTGCCCTGCTCTACCCGCTGTTTCATTCTCTCAGCTCGATCGAGAGTCTCTTCAGTCTTGGTGTCAGCAAAAGTGATACAATAGTGTACCAGATGGCAAGCAGCTTTGCTTTTCTCCTGTCTCGATGCCACCATCGTCATATCGTCATACTCGTCGGGTGCCCCATTTTCTCGGTCTCAATTTTACCTATAGGCGATATACTAGACAGGCTGTAGCTTGGTGCGCAATATTTGCATGCCGCAGCAGCAGCAGCAGCCATGCATCGTGGTCTGGGGTTACTGCACGCGACCTTATCGTCGTTTGCAGCGCGGATCGCAGGCTCAATAGACCGCAATCCGAACGTAAGCAATAGTGTTTGGTGCCGAAGGTGATGTCGCACTGCAAAACAAACGGACCGTCCAAACCTCTGCGCAGCGAAAAACGCTCTGTCGTCGAGTCTTGCTAAAAAGATAAGCTAAACTTATATTAAACAGGTAATAGAGATAAGCTTTTAAACATTAGATGTAACTCTTAGTTTATTATTATTATTATTATTATTATTATTATTATTATATTATTATTATCATTATTATTATTATTATTATTATTATTATTACTATTATTTATTTTTTTACTTCTATTTTATATTTTATAGACACTTTGTTGATTCCATGTTTATCTGGAATTTAATTATAGAGCATCCGGTAGATAGATTGGGCTACATCTAACTCAAAAGTGTAGATGCTTGCGTTGTTTCAAAAAAAGGTTAAGTGAGTGGACTCTTTCTTATGCGAGTGTCATACGTTTTGGCATGCCGGTGAAAGATACTGCATTGAAACGATTCTATCAAATAACAGTTCCATCTGCATTCGACTACATGGGTTGCGATAATTAGCGGGCTTTCCAGCACGATCAACTCCGTGACAACTTTTCGAGGACAGTTACGCGTAAGTTCTCGCTCAGCGGGGCACCCAATGTTTATTATGAGCGGTTATCTGCTGCATGCTGCGAAGAAGTACTTGTGGAGGCTAGCGATTTTCATGGTCACCTGTTCGTTACTGATATTTGGTGATCAATTTTCTAGGCAAGCGAAACGTTTAGTGCTCCCCGGAATTCTACTTCAAGTTACCATGAACGGCGCCTTGGATGCCAATTAGCTATCATACGTACTGAGTTAAATAACAAAAGCAGAAAAGTGGTCATTTGTCAGTTCTCATATTTTCGGACTGTGTTTGACAAGTACTGCCGCTACCATTGAACAAGACATTTCAACAAAACGCAATTCTAGCATCTTCCGCTACTCTACAAAGACTGCCTGTTCGATCTCTCCAGTTATCCTGCGTTCAGCCAACATATCCAGGGACATTCCGTACATATAGAAAAACTACAGTGTTGTATAGCTTTAAGATAGTAAGATAGCGGTATCTTCTATATTATTGTGTTGGTATCTACATGATTATGTGAACGTTGGCACATATAAGGGTGCAATTGCATATTTGGTTTTGCAACATTAATTCCCGGTCCATTTCGAATATTTGATTAAATGACACTTAAGTACTATGCTTGCGCCAGTTATCAGTTGGGGTCGCATCTGGATTCCTAACATTGACGAATGACCATGGAAACTTTGACGCGTAGTCGTCAAAGACTGGGGCTGAACCCATCCACCTGAAATAATCCGGATTATGACATACAAAAGCACAGAGATTACCGTAGCCCAGCTTGGTCAGAAGTTAGAGGCCAACTTACGACTAGAGGAGTGGCTATCATAAAGAACCGAACAATGTGCGCCACGGTGTAGCGTACATTTGAGGGATGTTAGCATACACTTTTGAACGAATGCTCAGTGGCACGGAGTACGTTAAACAACCAGGGCTGGGAGAAGCTGCACAGTTGATCACGTATGCAGATGAAACCAATAAACCTCCCCGCATGGATCGTAAAAGTAATGCCCCCAAGTACATTTAAACTGTTAACAAAAAAAAAAAACGGAACAAGGCCGGTTTTGAATATTTCAGAGCTCCACACTTTGGATAACTACGGCCAATTGAGTATTTTATAATTAGACTTCTTAGGTAGAAAAATACTGAGTTATGACAAAAGCTGGAAGACAAGTTCAAGTTATCTAATCAAATAGTTACGTTAGATACACCACCGTACGTAGAGATATTGGCAAAGCAATCGTATTCTGTATTCATCGTGTCAATGTTGCGAGAGAAGCAGCAACAGAAGCAGAGCAGGCACGTGTGTCTGCCTTGAAACACTCGTTCGGGCCGTAACTAACGACTAAAGAGATCACTCACACGGGAGGAAGGACAAATCGCCCCCCGAAAAGAAGTCATTCCGTTTCACTCGTCCGCCCATCTTCCCATCCCACCAAGCAAATGCAGAGCTTAGTACAAACCCGCCAGCTGCAACTTACCACCCTTACCACCACTGCCAATTGTGTTGTTAGCAGCGTCCGGTGACCTCTAGGGCCCCTTCGTTCGTAGGCCAATTAATACATTCGAACGGAAATAATCCTCGTTCTAGCCGTAGTAACAGTGGTAATATCTAATATAAGCGGTAGTAGCAATATTATTATTATCCGTGTTGGCACACTCAAGACCAAAGCCAGCGAAACGGCCAAAACGGCCTACAATGTGCAAGGGCGGCGGCCCCGTGAGCACAGCCTGCAAAAACGGCGGTCATTCTTCAGGCTGTACTTAGGGCGGGGCAACCAGCTCACAACTAACTGACCGACCTGACCATTTGGCCAGCTAAACGACGCTAGCAAAGAACCATTAAAACTAAATTGTAGCCGTGGTAATCGTGGTAGCAATACAATCCCCGGTGCCCACTCCCATCCTCCGGTGCCCATTTCCATTAGGGCATCAAATACACTTTGTTCCAGACTTGTTAATGCGAATGCCAGCAGTAACATCGTAAGCTCATAGGAGTTTCGTTTGTATCAATGCATCAAGCATGCCCATAGGAGTTTCGCTTCTATCAATTAGGTCCCGTGACGGCGAGTGTATGTGGTGCTGCTTTACGCCACGTTGCCGCACAGCACAATAGGTGTTCGGGGTGTTGATACTTAGGAAGTTAACTAGGACGAACGTGAATACAGATGAAGACTGGATCCCGAATCAGTAAAAATGACGGCCTGTCGCAGCTATTCGTGAAAGTCACGCCAGTGCAATGGATATACAATAGACGCTGTCATCTATCCCGATACGCTCGGCCCACGAGCATTACGAGCCGTATGCGGCGCTGCGCTGACCTCTGCTTTCGATAAGATCTATCGTATTTGTCATCCGTGCTTTTCCTCCGCCTCCCGCCCGCTGTGCGATCGATTGCTTGATATATGGCAGTCATAGTCAGTGCCGCAAATTAGCGGCAATCACGTAATCCGCCGCATGACATTGCAATATGTCCACTGAGATTCAGTCATTTTTAACGTGCTCATAGATTGGTGAAACTTCTTGAGACACGTGCATTTGTGCGAACTACCGCTGCAGAGTCCGCTAGGGTCTTTAGTGTGGGCTCGCATAGCATTTGCAGCTGTCACATGCAACGTGATGCTCAAACACCCCACGTCGGCGCCTGGTACACTATGCTCAATTACGGGGATTTTGTAAAACTAAAGTATTCTCTATGGTCGACACACCTACACGACAAAGAAGACTGTGCGCAGACTCTGCTCTTTTGTTCATGCTTACTCGGCGCGCAAAAAGTGGTTCGTTGAGAGTACTGGGCTGACCGGCTGAGAACATGTTTTCTTGTATTGTCGTTGTTGTTCCTGTTGCTGTCACAGATGTTGTGGTTATCATTGCTCACCGCATTCATGCTAGCCTTAGCGGCAATGTAGTACTAATTACAGTTGTGATTTTTTTCTTTTTAGCATCTGCACGCTGGGAGCATCTATTGGAGCGGGCTTGCAATTTCCTGTTAGTTAGTGCCTATTTTTTGTACACAAATGTTTTTGCTGCTGGATTGCAGGGGGAGTTACGAGTGGGCAGCAGCCTACGGCTATACGGAGAGCGGTTCAGCGATTACTGACACAGAAAGTTATACCCCAAATCGAAACTTGTGTCATTGGTGCGGTACGCGTAGTGCCGGATAGCGGGCGCGCTGTGTAAGACGTCTGGCATGTCATCGATGTTCTGGCACTACCCTGCAAATGCCAGTCAGGAAAAACGAGAAACACACAGGAATCGTCGCGCGAGATAATCTTATCAGGATTAGCTCCGTCAGTGCCTGACCGCGAAAGTGATAACAACGACAATTCGGGTACGAAAAACTGCCTCGCCTCCGGTCGACACCTCCGGACCTAGACCTACAGCGTCTGAACGTTGCCCAGACGCCCCCATCGGCCCGCAGAGACGTGATGGGCGATTGGCACAATGACGAAAAACTGAACTAAGCAGAATTGCCGCTCTGGCGGTCACGGGCGGCAGGAGCGGACAGATCAGCGGAGACCGCCGCCCATTCTCTTGCTGATAGCGTTAGCAGTACACCATTTCCAGGACTATCTATTCCCACTACCCCCGGCGCACAATGCCTACTAAGGATTGCGATACGTTGCTGAGACCGGCCACACGATCGCCATGATCTGCATGGTCTGCACAGTTCTCCTTCGTGGTCCAACTCTATCTTTCATATGATCAGCAAATCACGAACGATACGCTCGTCCTGCCTGATTATCGCCGTCCATCTGATGAGTCAGCTAGCGGGTTTATTCCCGGTATAAGAAATAGGCACCTGTCGCGGCCGGACGTCAAAACGTAAGTGGTCTTAGATGGGTTACCAACGACGACCTTCTACGGCCCTCACACACATGTGCCGCTAATCCATCTCTCCAACTTTCCGCAATCGGCAAGTGATTCACGTCAATAATAATAATAATAATAATTATTATTATAACAGAGCTGTTACTAACCCTGCCTTCAGCGAAGTAAAACGCAAGTTGTTGTTTCGATGAAATTAGTTGTAACACATATTTAACTAACCTGGTTTGAAAGTGTGGGCTACGAGCGCATGTCCAACGGTTATCAGTCTATCTCATTAAAGCATACTCTATACCCCTATTTTAAAGATAAACTACTAAAAACGATGCTAAAACGCTTATAACATAACATCACTTTTATTTCACATAAAAGGGTTGGTATCAATACACATACTTCTATAAGACAATCGTGACTAATCACCAAATAGGTGAGCGCTATTTGGATTATCATGGGCCCATTTGGCCATACGCCAAGCAAACAGTCCGTTCACGAATTCACCGCGGGCCACGGCTTTTGAGGTGATTGATAGTTGACTCCTTAGGTTATTGGAGCGTACATCAAAAAAGTGTCCTAACAAGTCACATTTTCATAATTGATGTAGAACAGATAAGTTGCACTGCATGAAAAGTGAGTCAATACTTAGAATAACGTCATCTAACACGCTGTGGGGTCACCTGATACGCAGGCGTCTCAAAAACATGTTTTGGACGCAATCCACCAACTTTCAATATTTGGACAGATAAGGCTCCCAGACAGGGGAGCAATATGTGAGTTTAGAAAGAACGAGAGATTTGTAAAGGCGAATCTACACATCATGAGTCGTTAAAATAAAACAGCGGAAGATAGTTTTATACTCGTTTTTAAACGTCTAAAAAATGCAGATTGGAAAAAAAGAAAACACAACGCCATAACATATTGCCTTCAATGTAGCGCTAGATTTACCATACATAATTCCCAGGATTATATCAGTACTTAGAATTATAAAAAATTTCTAAGGAAGCTTTTTTTAATTCTAGAACATCTTCCGTCCCCCACGGGCTTGAAACTCATTCTGAGATATATTCTTCAATGTACCGAGTGCCGGACATGTTGAGATACCAAGAGTCTTCTCAACAGTCCTTGTGGCACTATGGCTGTTGGCTCTCAGCGGTAGGATTTATCATCAATTCGCAATGTGCATCGCTCAAAGATAATTCAATAAACACACAGGCATCGAACTAGCGACACCCCCGGTAGATGGCAATCATGACGAGCACCCCTAGACCACGTTGCCACTTATAGTAGTTGCCTGAAGTGACACACGTTGCCTGAAAAGCGAGCTCTCTTTGACTTCATTACATTCAATGGAGTCTCCTTTTCGTTGGCTTTATTTTACACGGGCTGAATCAATATTGACCGATACTGATGTATTCGCACTTCAGGTAACCGGCGTGACTGATAGGCGGTACTTCCTATGAAGTAGGTTGTTTTTATTTCTAGACTATTCTCTATCAGTCACCTACGGGTTTGGGATCGCCATGAGGCTTATTTCTATAATGCAACACACATAGCCAGGCATGTTGAGATATCTAGTTGGTTTCAGCGGTCGGTGTGTTGATTAGTCATCTAATCTCGCTCACGGAAATTTCGATCAATGACAACAAGGCGCATCGGACAGCAGGCGATACCTCAAAGGTATATTGTCATAACCATGATGAGCGCACTAGCAGGCCCCAGACATCCGCGCCACTTATATCGGTTCAATAAAGATCTCCACTGCTACTTCCTACAAGCGCTTACACGATTAAAGCACAATCAACTTAAAGCCGCTAGATAACCCAGGCATATCATGTAGGCTCATTGTGACGGATCTTCATCTTTCCTCTTCACTGACATTTTCGCATTGCCATACCCCCCCCCCCCCATCTCTCTCTTTCTCTCTTGCGCTCTCTGCCCGTGTTGGCCTAGCATGCTTTCCCTATATATGTTTATTTTTACCCGTTTATCGTTTTTTTCTTATTCTTTCCTATGTTGCTTATGTTTTTATGTTTTCTATGTTAGTTCTTTTTTTACTCACTTACTATGTTGGGGCGACTGGCTCTGCACCGCTTCTGCGACCTTGCTTGCAGACTTAGTCATTCAGGGCTGGAGTTAAAGCATCACTAAGGAGGCTGTAAGTAATCCTAGACTATGTTCCGTGTCCTTCAGGCTTGGGCCACTCAAGGTTGCGCAAACAGTACACGAATGTGTTATCTCTCTCCTTATGACCTCTATTTTATTCGGTGGTCTCAAAAATGCGCAATGTACCATGCAGTCTGAGACTCTCAAACCTACTAAAAACCTCGCCAAAAAATACTCCTCCCCTCCCCCCAGGATTGCATTGGCATTACTTCGACCTCTCAACACTCTACTGCCGGCCCGGTCGACGAATCGGTCTGACGTGTAGACATGTGTGGGTCTCGCCCGACGCCCCCCCCCCCCGTGCAACACTGACGGCGATCCACTCGTTCCTGGTGACAGCGCGCTTCTTCCCCCCCACGTTTTGGCACCCCCGGAGCCCCCTGTTTTTCATTATCTTCCTAATTCCTTCCTTGCCCTCCTTCTTTGTCATCTGCTGCTAACTCGCGCCAGCCACAATGCACTCCTCCTCGTTCACCTGTACACAGTTGGGCTTGGGCATGCATCTATAGGAGAACCTATCGTGTGCTAATGTCTGCCTATCTACAGGCCGCAAGCCGCACCTAGCCAGCCACACGTTTGCGTTCGACGCTGAAACGATTAGTCATCGTTATTATACGTTGTCTCGTTTTTGCGGCGCGTTCGGGCAGAATAAACGACTACTTTTCTCTCTCTCTGTCCTCTAACTATCTCTATCTCTCTCTCTCTAACTATAGCTCTCCCCTCTCTCCTCTCTCTCTCTTTCTCTCCCGGTCTCGGATCGCCCCACTCGGCCCCCGAGCCCCCGGGCCATCGACTGCGGACACGAGTCGTATGAGCCTGAGCGTAGCAAGGCTAGGCTGGTTCGGCAGACCGGCGGTACGGCAAGTGGACGACAGCAGGTGGTATCTGCCCGCGGCAGGCACCTACTTGTAGGACAAGGCGCATCGAGCAAGCCAAGCTGATGAAACTAGATTGAGCGTGTATATATATATATATTAAGTATCGTGGGTTACCAATCGCAGCTCCCAAGTGGGAAGAGGGCGGCCGGCCGTAATGGAGGCGGAGATCGGCATGAGACGAAGGCAACACACCCGCAATGACATTGGACATTAAATTAACACCTGCAGTTGAATGCAAACTGACTCTACCCCTCCTCCCTTTCTCTCTCTCTCTCCCTCTCCCCCCTCTCTCTCTCTCCTCTCTATATATATATATTATATATCTTTATATAATATATAAATATATAGACGTCAAAAATTGCTTCTAAATGGGAATACATGATTGAAAAAAGAACGGTGGTCAATTTTTTCAGTTTTTAGTTGTCATTTGAAATATTATTGTCGATCAAGTTATAGCTCAGTGTGCTTAATACCGTTGTGTGTCAGTATCGCCATATGGTATAGGTACTAACTTCTGTTTTTATCTTCTTTTTTCCTTTTTTTATCCCCACACCTTGTACCACTTTTCATAACGAGAACTTAAGCATGTGAATGTATGCAGTTCCAGAAATAAACCATGTCTGAATTGAAATTGATATATATATATATATATCTATATATATATATTTTTTTTTTTTTTTAATGCCGCTAGATCAAAACCACTACAGTCTTCCGATGCGATTGCTTGGAAGCGCTAATCGGTGGGCTGCGTTTATTGTTCGAGTTTGATTCAATGAAGTGAAGAAAACAAGGTTTGGTTCGATTTTTAGGGCGACGTTCCTGAGATGGAGGAACAGCAAATCTACATCAAGTTCTGCGTTAAAGCCAAACATGTGTTCTAAAGTAGTGGAAATGTTACGAACTATTCATGGTGAATCAAGCAGTGTTCCAAAAACTTTGTATACTAGTACTGTCGATTTCGTGACGGACGTAATGATAAATCCCGTTAAAAAAAGCTTTTGATGTCCATAGCAGAATTAAACGTTGAAATGGTTCATGAGATCGCACTCACTAATTGCGGCTCTTTCCTATAAGGGAGATAGCTGCAAGAAATGAAGATACTTTAGGATCAGTTGTAAGACCTTGACGATATTTCATGCCTCAGAACACTGAGCAGCGAAAGTTCGTTACAAAAAATGTTGAATTTCCAGCAACGTGAACGGCCTCAGTCGAGAAATGACCTATTAAACCTTCAGGCGGTAGCAGGATTCCTGGATTGCTTCAGAGCAGTGATTACAAGGGAACGAGTACCACTCATATGGTAATATGATTATCAGTCATATGTGGTTTACTTATGATCATCAGCTTATGTGGTTTACTTATGATCATCAGTCTTATGTGATTTACTTGGTCTTACATTGGTTACCACATTGAGACAAAGCGACAATCCGCCCAATGGCGCTTCCAATGAAAGAGTCGGTCGAAAATCTTTCACGAATTTTCGTCGAATGCTACCGGCTCTACGGTTCTTAAGGAATACAACTGGAAGAAGTCTAAGGAGATTGCGCGAGAACGACCGCCGTAAGGGGCTTGGACTTTGGGCAAACAACTCTCTGATCCTCCATCACAGCAACGTACTGGCCACCCCCCTCGATACTGATTTCGGATGACTTGATAAAAAAATTTGATTTTATGCTTTCGAAAGCGACCTATTCGCCGGTCCTGGCTCCCGGCACACAACTTTTCTTTTTTTAAATATAATTTTAAAGAAACAACGTTTTCCAGACTATAGAGGAAATAAGAAAACGAATCACAGGAGCGACTTGACTCGATTTCAAAATAAGCAAATAAATGATGCTTAGAAGAGAGGTAAAACAAGTAATATAGGTGCCTCGCAGCGGACGGAAGCTATTGTAAAGGAACAGAGGCACTTGTGATGCTTAATTAACAATATCGGCTGGTTGCTATTTAACTATGGAAAGGAAACAACAGGAAACGTATATCTTACGCGTTTTTTTATTTCTGTTTAAACTGAAATAGTTTGTTTTTGATCAAGCTACACCCTAATCATGCACGCGCCCAGAAAGATAGAACGAGACAGGTTTGAGCCCTTGCGGCATACACGTATTCTCACATACGCAAATGTCAGAAACGCCTGCAAAAGAACGTCTAACTCAACGTGAGATGCAAACGTCATAATGGCCTTAGAGCTGAAGACTCAAACCCTTAGCAGATCTGACTCAGAGTTGAGTTAGAAGAGGTTTGCTTTCTCGATTAAGCTAACTAATGAATAGTCGCTAAGCTAAGTTGTCCACTGTTTGTTTGACATAGTTTGTTTATGTTAAACATTTTATTACATAAATCCTTGTTTTCGTCTTTATGCCACTGGATGGCCAGACTATTATTTATGTGGCGAGACGGGGTCAGCTATGTTGACAGGACGACGCGTTGGTTCGATGACAAGGAGTCACCATGTAGGGTCATCAAATTTACGTTGACCCACGGGATAAATAAAAAAAGGTTACTTAAGAAATCAAGTGGCACTTTTATAAGCTTATGGCGTCTGCAAAAGAGCGTCGACATCTATACTGCCATATGCCAAAAGGCGATCACTGTTAGAGAAAAAACTTTTAGCAACGCGGAACCGTAGACTGTGTAGAAAATAGTACACAGAATCGTGTAAGAACATAAGTAAATGTTAGGCTTAATTATTAAAAATTGTAAAAAAAACGTTAGCTTTCCGATTTGGGTACATACGTAGCAGTAAAAATTTGAATCTAGGCGCGCGTTTAAATGCATCGCCTTGAGCGCCATCCGCACATGCAAGAAGAATTTTTAGTTTTATATGTTTTACAGGAATCCCCGCCTCAGTCTGCGGTCCCTCGGTGAAGTTTGTCGACACCTAGCCTTAATGAAAATCGAATTATAACCGAATGGGAAAGACACGTTCACCGCGGTTAATTGCGTATATATATATATATATACGGGTAAAGAGATTTTGGACATATGTTGTCAATGCGGGAAAAATCATGACTAACCTTGAGCATGAAAGAGTGTACACAAAAGAAGAGATGAATGCGGCGGTAGAAGCGCTATTGTTATTAGTAATGTAGTTAGTGAAGGGAGGTCGAGAATGAATACAAGTATAATTACGAGGGTCGAAGAAATAGAACAAGTTATTAGAAGAATGAAAAGGAAGACGGCAGGATTAGACGGAACAACAATGGAGATAGTAAACGCATTGGGTGAGGTCTACATAAGTTATATATCTAAAGTTTTTAATAGCGTCTTTGCCGAAAGTAGCATACTGAGAAGTTGGCGTAAGGGAAGGGGATCTTTGCTGCCAAAGGATGGCGTCGATAATGACGATTTGAGAACTGAACGACCGATAACTATTACACCAATTACGTACCGTAAATGTATGCACATTTTTAAGAGCCATGTACAAGATAGGTTAGAAGCGAATGGTGAAATTGGGAATTGCCAATATGGGTTTAGGAAGGGATATAGGTTAGACGAATATTTTTATTGAATCAGATAGTTGAAATATCTAGGATGAGAAGACAATGTTGTGTTGGGCGCTTTTTGGATCTAAAAAAGCCTATGATATGATCAATAGAGATATTTTGTACAAGTATATGGCAGAAGAAGGATTTGAAGCAAGTTGGATAGGCTTATTAAAGGATATTTATAGGCAAAACACAGTAACGATCAAATGAAGGGAAGGGAGTCGAGTGAATATGGTGTTGCTAAAGGAGTGAGACAGGGATGCCCTTTATTATCAATACTTTTTTCTAATATATGGAAAGAATTGCGAGAAAAGTGAACCGGGTTGGGGTAGCAGATCGGCGAAAGAGATACATTTATTAGAGTACCTCTTTTGTTGTTTGCAGATAATATGGTTACTTAGGAAGGACGTAAGAGAGGTACAAGGAATGCTTGATGCCTGTGGGAAGGCAGCAAATGAACTAGATATCGTATTAAACGAAAAGAAGAGCGCTATTTTAGTATTTCGGGAATGATATTGGAGCGGAAGCTAAGGTTACAGGGAAAAGAGATAGGGTATCGAGAGCAATATAAATATTTAGGTGTAACTATAGTATCAATGGAAGAATTGTTGAGATAGGAAGAAACGTTAAGAGTAAAGAAAGCAGACAAAAGTAGGAATTCGGTTAGGTGCAAAAGTATATGGGGGTTCAATATATATGTGGTTACAAGGAGCATTTGGAAGGCACTGTATGTGCCAGGGCTGACATTTGCAAACGCTGTTTTAGTGCATAGCTCGGGTTTATGGAGGAAATTAGAAGGGATTCAGAGAGAAGTAATTCGATTTTTATTGGAGTGCCGTTTCAAATGTAGCACAGAGTTTTTTGAAAAGGAGGGCGGTATGTTAAAGTTCATCGAAAGAGAGTGCAAAGTAAGCTGATGTATTGTAGTAGAATTATGACAATAAATAACGAACGATGGGTTAAAAAAGATACAGTGGGTAAAAAGGTCAACGGGAGTAAAAAAAATGGGACAGGAGGGTGGAATTTGCGGCAAGACAGAGAGGACTCAGCAGTAAACAAGGGACAGACACTGCTATGTTCAGTGGGCAAATTAAAAGTAGGGTAAAGGCAGCATACACACCAAATTGGCAAACATACGAGGTGTGTTCAAAAAGTATCGCGACTTTTGAATTTTCGCGGGTTACGTATATTCGAATTTCGATTTTTTGTGGCGTTATGTTGGTACTCATGTGTCTCACTTATGCCGACAAGCTCGGCCATTTTGAATGTTCACTTAATTGTTGACAGCTGCTTTGCTTGCACGTGTTTTGGATCGTCTTCGGTTTTTACCTATTCAAAAAAATTGATCAAAGAACCTGTATCAAATTTTGTGTGAAAAACGAAATTAAGTGCGCGGATGCATTCCGAATGTTGACTGTGGCATACGGAGAAGCTACCTTCGACCGAAGCAACGTTTATCGGTGGTACAAAATGTTCTCAGAAGGCCGAGAAGATGTGAACGACGAAGAGCGTGCCGGACGCCCGAGCACTTCAACAACAGACGAAAAAATTAATGAAGTGGAGAAAATGGTATTGGCCAATCGTCGAATCACCGTTAGAGAAGTTGCTGAGGACCTAAACATATCGATTGGCTCGTGCCATTCGATGTTTATCAATGATTTGGGCATGAGACAAGTCGCCGCGAAATTCGTACCAAAATTGCTCAATTGCGACCAAAAACAGCATCGCATGAACATCGCTAATGAGATGTTGGACTCTGTCCGCGACGACCCAAATTTGCTCCAGAGGGTCATAACTGGTGACGAATCGTGGGTTTATGGTTATGACGTGGAAACCAAAGCTCAATCATCTCAATGGAAGCTGCCGCACGAACCAAGACCGACAAAAGCGCGCCAAGTTCGGTCGAATGTGAAAGTTTTGCTGACAGTTTTCTTCGATTGCAGGGGCGTGGTGCATCATGAGTTCTTGCCACAGGGTAGGACGGTCAATAAGGAATATTACCTGCAAGTTATGCGCAATTTGCGCGAAGCAATCCGCCAGAAACGCCCGGATTTGTGGAAGAACAAAAATTGGCTTTTGCACCACGATAACGCCCCTGCTCACACATCGTTGCTTGTGCGCGAGTTTTTGGCCAAAAACAACACACTAATGATGCCGCAGCCACCGTATTCCCCAGATCTGGCCCCCCGTGACTTTTTCTTGTTCCCTAAACTGAAGAGGCTCATGAAAGGACGACGTTACGCTACGCTTGACGAGATAAAGACGGCATCGAAGGAGGAGCTGAACAAGATAAAAAAAATGGTTTTTTGAAGTGCTTCGAAGATTGGAAAAACCGTTGGCACAAGTGTATAATATCTCATGGGGATTACTTTGAAATACAAAATAATATAATACAATATTGATGAATAAATGAATAATTTTTGAAAAAACACAAAAGTCGCGATACTTTTTGAACACACCTCGTACAATGATATATTTAAGATTATTCGTGTACACGTCAGAAAGGAAGGTCCAATCAACTGAGCTAAAATTAGAACATATCTGGTGGGTAATCATAAAATCTGAACAAAAATGATGGCGGAAAATGAATAGATGTGCCTTGGTGCATTCTTTGACGTAGCCAAAGCGTTCGACGACCTCGATCACATTATATTTCTTACGATGCTATAACAACTGCGCACCAGCAGTAACATCTTGGTGTAAATGTATCTTAGTGGACGGAAGCAATTTGTGGCGGTAGAAGCTCTAAGGCAACGGTAGCTACACCCTACAGGTTCTTAGACCCTTTATCGTCATCACCTACATGAATTTCATCCTGCGGGGAATCAAGAGATACGTAGATTGCCGCCCAGTCGTTCATGCAGACGACGCCACTCATTTTTTCCGTGTCTTACCCTCCCAATTTTCTAATAATACGTATAATTTTTAGCACATTGAAGCCGGTATTGAAAAGGTCATATATTTATTTCAAAGATTTAGTCTTGTCGGTAACGCGACAGAGACGACACTCGTTCTTTACCATACCCCACAACGGACATCGAGGCAGAAGTTTAAAACTGGTAATATCTCCCTCCGAGTAGGTGGCTCTGCTATCCTTCTCAGCTCAGAGGCAAAATGCTTTGGCATTATGCTACACGAGCATGTAAAATGGGACAGTCAAATAAAGTCTGCTGTCAGGGTCTGCTACGCCGTGGTGACCTCAGTCGTGCGTTTGAGAAAACCCAACGCTTTGCGGGACTTTCTGGTACATAGCCACAAAGAGGGCTTACAAAGCCATTCTAGCTCACAAAATTACTATGTGGGGTGCACTCCACGTCCACGTATTCCACGACCCTAGACAAGATAAGGGTCGTTCAGAATAACGCGATTAGGGTTATAATAGATCTTCCTAATCGCGCGGGTCTGGCTCCATGATACACCAGGCTTGAATGCAAAACAATGAAATCTTTCAGATCGTGTTTTTGAGTTCGCCCTCACCCCAGTACGCTCGCAGCGCTACAGGAAGCAACTCAGGGTGCCATGGTTCTAACTCACCTTTCTTTGGCACTCCCTGGCCTATATGTTGTTCACCATTTGAAACGAGTTACCACTGGTTCTTCGAAATGCAGGCTGAGCCGTTGCTTTTAAGCGACATCTTTTCTTGCAGCTGAAAAACGAAGAAACACGTGACTTGTAGTGGAAATGTTTCAAACTCATACTATTAATATTATATGTCTTCAACTTGCATTGGGTTAGATATAAGGTTTTAAACTTTTATTGTGTTAGTTATACTCAGTGTTGTTGCTTTATGGCTGACACACTGCTGATTTGTACATATACTTGTTCTTGAGTATTTTTTAAACGAAAGGTGACAGACCAGAGAATCGCACAAAAAGGCGACTTCGCAGATTTGACTGCATTTCAGCCTACTTCGACTATATACCGAAATAAAGGCGTATTCTATTGGATTAAAATCAGAGAGTCACGCAGTTGACTAGTTTAAAAAATATTTCCGCATAGTACTAAGCAGCAGTTTTACATTTACTATCCTAAAAAGTAACTAAATTATCCTTTAAAAAAACAAATATATATATATATATATATATATATATATATATATACATGTAAGCGCGCACATCGCTTTGTTGTCGCTATGTGTGCAACGGAGCAATGCGGCCTCGATCTGGGAAACTTCAGTAATGTCCCTACACTGAAACCGGCCGTAACCAGGCACACCGTTGCAGTGTCCCACTTTTGATAGTCACTAGTGGGGTAACTATGACTTCCCTTCCAGTGTGTTTTCCGGTGAGGTGCGCAAATTCTGCGTACTACGGACACCTTCCTTGCAAATAGAAAGTTGATTAGATGTGCGAACTTCGTATAGTGACATTCCCTTGGCCCATTGATCATGGGAGGCAAGCCATACGATATAGATTATGTGGCAACGAATTAATATGGTCACATTGTCATGATACATTCAAGGATTGTCAAGAGTAATATTGCCACTTATAAGTAAGTAGCAACAAAACGGGAATACGACGTTATGTACAGAACTGGAGTTTAATCTTTTCTGCGGACTTCCCACCAAAGACGCGAGAGATGTGTACAATATCCGCGTATCAGCCATACTGAAAGTATTAATTTCCTTTTTCTTATTTGTAGTACCACCCGACAGTAGGACATCTGTACACACCGTGATAGAGAGTCAATTTCAAGCCGACTAGCGTCGTACATTGTGAGCAACCCCGCGAAACACCTTTTACTCAAATAAAAGACAACCCAATTATGCTACATTAAGTTCTGGCAATATACATATATATGTAATAGTGCGGGCTTTACAAACGTAACTAGTATGCTTGTCAGCGCACTCTGTTTCTTGATGCCAAATACTACGACTTATGCAGAAGTAGAATTATCGAATGTTGTCTCGATCCTAGCCCTAGACAATACGTTTCAATGTCGATGTTACGCCATGAATATACTAAAATTCGTCTGCGGAGTATTCCTGATGCTCTGTGCTCCAGCTTCTCTTCCTCTATCTTCTGTTCCCCTTATTTTACATACGAGGGCATATACAAAGGCAGAGAGACATGAGGAAAAGCAGCTGAACGGCAAGCTCATTTCAGCTTGCAGAGCGTTGTTCGTGCGCCCATCACGGTCGGCCACGAATGTCCGGGACCGAGTGCGCCCTTATATTCCCTCATTCACTCATCCATTCACTCATCCATTCACTCACTCATTCATACGCGTTATCCCAGGCTTTCTTCACCACTGAGCCAATCCTTGGTGGTGGTGAGGGAGGCGTTTCCGTTGGATGGTTGCCGGTAGGTGATCGCTGCGCCCTCGTCACAGCCCGCGGACCTGAGCGGTACAAGTAAAGAAATCGCGAGCTTCCTTCTTGTCAGAAGTTGCGGTCTCCTTTGATATCCTCCTCTCTCTTGCACGTCAGATGTCGGTGTCTTCTGCACGTCACCCCCCCCCCCCACCGCCTGCCACGTCAGCCAGTAGTTGGCTACTCCTTCACGTACGTCACTCAGAAGTCGGTACCTCTTCGTGCTCGTATCTAAAAAGTCGAGTCTCGTGCAGTCTCGTGCCCCTTTCGGGAGCTGGAGCCAAAACAATGACATATCAGGAGAGGCCGGAGACGGCGACCTCAGACAGCTAGGTAGCAGGTAGACAGATAGAAAGAAAAAGTGGTGGCTGAAGACACTAAGGGAAAAGAGGAAGCCGAAGAAATAGAAAATTCGCAAAGAGAGAGAGAAGGAAAAACGTGATAGAAAAAATAGGACGTAAGCGAGGAAATATAAACAACAAAGACGTAGTTGCTGAAATCAAAGAAGCTACCACGACATAAGAAGAACAAACGAATTATGGTAGCAGAACAAGTCATGCAAAAGAAATGAAGCGTTACTCTGAATGTACAAAGAGGCAATAAGGTAACCATGGAATTGAAAGTAATAGACAAAAGAGAAACGATGTATATACATTAGAGAGATATATAATGCAGTAGTAGAGCATGCACAGAAATAACGTTTATATAAAGAAGATAATGCACCCGTTGCATGAGAGGGATGTGCGTCAACCTAGAGTAAAAAGCATTTCTTTGAGAAGGTTGTTTTTAACCTTTTTTTTTAAGGTTTGCTCTAGACCATCCCCGTCCCGTCTAGGCTTAGAGCACATTCTGGAGCATATCCTTAATGCACAGATGGCCAGACATGTTGAGATATCTTGGATTTCTTCAAGCAGTCCTTGTGGCAGCAAGGCCGCTGACTCTCAGCGGTGCCGTTTATCGTCTGTTGTCAATGAGCAAAAGAAAATTCCTCAATCTTTTTTTGCACCATTAACTTACGACCGGAAAAGAATCAAGCTATCGCTGATAATGCAATGACAGAATAACCTCTCTCGGCACTGTTCAGTGATATCTCGACCAGTCTAGATCGAAGGGCGCCGCTCGAAAATATATATTCTTTTGTAGACGCCGACGCCCTTATGCTATCTATTTGCAGACAAATTCACCTGCAACTCTGCTGCATTTGGTCGAAGGCAGTTCATTTAAAAAACATTTAGGCCAAACGAAAGGCGATGAAGTTTCGTCGCGGAAGACAACTCTGGCCGAGACACATGGCTCATTCAGCCTCAGGCAACCGCGATTACGTTTTTCCGGCACTAGCCATATCTGAAAGTCTTGTTTTCATGTCACTACGACGCATGTACAACTGAACAATTAGAATAATGGACTCGTCAAGAGGTCATTCAGCATTCCACAAGCACGAATACTGTCCCTGAGCGTATTCTTAGACTTTTTTCCAATGATAGTTTAGGGTACGGGTTTAGGCGTCTAGCGTTTTGCTTGCTTGCCGAATGCGACTGACTCACCTGGTGACGTTATCACCCTTTCTTTGTGTCTGTCTGTCTGTGTTTGTATGCCGTCTTTCAGGTTTCCTGCCGCCGTTAGAGAGCGGCGGTCGGGGCGCCAATAACGGATTGCTTGATGTCGTAGCCGCACTGCACTGGGTAGCGGGTAGCGTGGCTGAATTCGGCGGGGACCCACTTAGGGTAGCCGTGTTCGGTCATGGACACGGCGCGGCACTCGCCAATCTGCTCATGCTTGCGCCGATGGCCAAAGGTAAGTCTGGCAACAATTATCATCGTATTTATTTCACTCATATTGAGTATGCATATAACATGAACAATTATACATATTATACAATTATACACTCAGCTGCTCGCGGCATGTTATTCGAGAGAGGCAGTGCAGTGATCTCTTCGCAAGGGCCAGGCAGGCAGATGCATGCAACTTAGTACACGCCTGAGAGCATAGTCGACAGACGCACTCGGTGTACTCTTCGTGAAAGCTCGTATTCGAACAAACCAGGTGATGATAGCCATGAACTATGTATCTGGTATAGACGTGGCGATTGTCACACGCAAGACCAGACCAGAGGTGAGAGGCCCTGAAAACATCCAGGTCTCCGACCTCTCGTCGGACTTGTTCAACTTTATTTTCCCATTCCGAGATAAAGCTCTCGAATGGTACTGTACGCGGCGTCTTCAACCTCAATCGAATTATCTCAACAACTGGTGCACAGCCTGACATTAGGTACACAAAGCGGCTCCTTGCCCGCATTGACAGGCAAAGTACTCGCTTCATGTACATTGTAAAACACCTTTCAAGCAAACCAAAGTTTGCCCGAGTGAGGTGTTCCCATACTCTGTCAAGACCATACATCAGCGCCGGAACAACCTTGAGGTAGAAAAGCGCCACCGCCGTCGGGACGGACAGTCGCCGGACATCGCCTATTTCTCCATAAAGAGAAATTAGGGCTGTGCGCGCTGTTTCGACGATGTGAGCAGTGAAGGTCGTCCCAGTATAATGAAGCCGAAGCCCCAGATACCGGAAAGAGTTAACGAATTCCAAGGATTGGCCGCCGCAACGTATAACGTCTTTAGCAGCCAATCGACCTCCTCTTCTGAATTTCATAGCCTTGGTCTTCATGGCGTTTATTTCCAGCCCTCTTGAGACAAGGAACACCTCCGCCCGAGAAGTGATGCGCTTGATGGCACCCAGGTCGTGATGAGCGACCACTATGTCATCTGCGTACATCAATGGGTCGCCTTGCGGGGTTCCCACATTTTGCCTTACTTGCAACACTTCCTGCTCACCTTGTACCAGTAAGGTGTCCTCATCAAAGAAACTGGAAATTACGCTTAGAAGAGAGCCACCAACCCCTGCGTATCGGAATGACTTCACCAAGAGATCTCGAGGTGCTTTGTCGAAAGCCTTGACGCAGTCTATAAAGACTGCATACAAATGGCCTCCGGGCTTTGCCACAGCTCGCTCTATCTCTGACTGAAGCACATGGATTGCATCACGTGTTCCTCGACCTCTTCGAAAGCCGAATTGCTCCGGTGGAAGGGTCTGGTCGACAACGTACTCGATCCGTTTTATAACCAATTTGCAGAAGATCTTCTTCAGCGTCCTTTCAGACGCTATACCGCGGTATAAGTTTGGGTCTCGTCTGTCATCACCATGCTTACCCTTAAATAAAAGAGAAAGCCTGGCGATATGCCAGGCTCCTGGCATTTGTCCCCTCTTCATGATCTCGTTGAAGAAATCACAAAGATGGTTTGCCAAAAGTGGCTCAGACTGCACCCAGTGCTCATAGTACACTTGGTCTGGCCCCGCACTCTTTCCTCTCGGAAGAGAGTGCAGAACCTGACTTACTTCTTCTACCTCAAAGGGCAGATTCATAGTATCCTGCTCCAATGTGAGCGGGTGCTCAATCATTGGAGCCAGGCGTACCGTCTCGCGGTTATATAGAAGACCAGTCAGGTGACTCGTTACCTGTTCGTCGCTGAGCAGGTGGTTCGCCCCCCTACGAGGCCGTACGACGTAGGCTGAGGGCTTGCTCTCCGATCTTTCGAGCAGTCGGATTTCCTCCTGCCTAGCGTATTCACGCTTGTGGTCAAGGCATAGCTTTATGTAAGCTTTTCTACTATTGAAGTAGTCAAGCCTGCGTCTGGCTAGCAGCTGTGGTGGTGCCTTTACCCTCGCTTGGCGCTAAAGCTCGAGCACCCCACGGTGGGCGAGATAGCAAGTCTGAGAAAACCACTGTCGTGATCTCCTCTGCCCCGGTCTCTTCCACCTGACTGCACTTCTCATGGTTCTCTCTAGCAGTTCACAACAAGTATCCACATCACAGCTCACCTCGAGGCTATCAACCTCTAATAACGAAAGGTCAACACGCCTCGTGGCAACCAGGTGTGGGTCGCCTTGCTGCTTAAACCAGATATCTGGAATATTTGCGACTGCTGACACCGGTAGGTGCTTCCTTGCAGCCACCTCGAGAACATCGAAGCTTTCAACTTCGCCATCGACAAGGTTGTGAAACAGTAGGTCAATGGTGCTGCTTCCGTTATGACTTATATACGTGTGGTCTTCGCGTGCATTTGCACATCTCAGACCAAAGTACTTCCATCAACTGGAGCAGCACCTCTCTTTTATCGTTAGTAGCCCCACCATCAATACGGGCATTAAAGTCGCCACCGACGATGGTTGGCATAGACAGGTCGAAACCTGATATACCGGAACTCACCGTGTCAGCGACCTCTGCCGAGTCAAGATGTGGGGGGAGGTAGAAGACGGCTATGTTCACCCTCATAAACGAGAGACCCACATAGAAATCGTTCTTCCTCACACATTGCGCCGGCGGTAAACGTTTATGTAGGTAGATTGATAATCCACTCACTGGTCTACCACGGCCTCCAGCAGGTAGAACTGCCAGCTGGTAGAACCCTCGCATATTATTGATATGCAGTTCCTCTCGCTGGTAGGTCTCCGTAAGGAGTGCAATGTCCACCGACGTAAGCATGTCAACTGGCGCTAGGTCTATTGCTCCTCTTAGTCCCTCACAGTTCCAAAGAAGCAGCCGCAGAGACCTAGTAGTCTCCACGTTAGCATCTCTAGATTTGTTCAGTCACTTGCGAAGAGCCGGACCGCCAGGCGCGATAAAGCTTTCCATAACCATTTTCTCGTAGGGAGCACCACCAGCCCAACGACGAAATAGGATACCTTTTGGCCAGAATTCACTCTTACTGCACTTTGCGTACTCGCCGTCACCCAGCACTACACAGAACACGGCATCATTTCCCTGCGTCCGCATTTTGAATACAGCCTTTACACAAATGCTCCTGTTAACGAGCCATGTGTGTAGGTTGACAGCTGACGTTTTCGCCGCCAGCCGTGCTACTCTCAGCGCGCTGAACCTGCCTGGCCCAGCATAAACTTCAAGATCTCCTACTCCATCAGCTGCACTGCCTTTCTGCATACGATGCTTTGTTTTGCCGCTCCTCCTCCGTTGGACGGTGACAAAACCATCGTTGTCTTCCTCGCCTTTCCTCGCCTCTGCAGTTGTCTCCGTTGGCGACGTTGCGGCCGCTGCCGCTTCCCTTGCCGTTGGCGTGTTGTCATCCATCGGCTCATTTTCTTCGAGGGTAGTGGCGGTGTTGTTGTTGCCGCCGCTACTGCTACCGCTGCTGTTAAGACCAGCTGCTGTAGCACTGCGCTTGGCGCCGCAGAGACTGGCCTTGCCGTTCTCTCCGGTGGCGCTGTCGTCGATCGGCTTTGTTGGTACAAGCAGATCTCCGCCTTCCGTCAACCGTGACTTCTTGTTCTTCCGCGCTTTCCGTGTTCCGTCCGTTTTCTTCACGCTAACTTTTTCTTTTAGCGTGGAGTTTAAACACCCCTCGATGGTTTCGGGGTGCGCAAGTTGCTTCAGGAAAGCCGCTTCATTGCTGGCGACTTTTTGCTGGAGCTCCGTGTGTGATGCCCACAGCTTCACTAAGTTCCACTGTAGCACACACAAACGTTCCTTCATAAGGACAAAGTTGGGTTCCACTGATTCACAGGACCCGCACGACACGAACTGTGTGTCCTCGGGGGGCACGGGGTTTAGGCACCCCCCGTGAAACACAGTAGAGCAGCCTTGGTTACAAATAACCAGTTGTTGTCCCGTTTTAAACGGGAGCGAACACTTTGCACATTCGAACATCACGGTAGCAGACAATTATACGTATATATATCTGGCAACAATTATACGACGCCGTAACGTGAGCAATGAACATGCATGAGAATGATAGTCAGGCAGATAGAGCTGATTGAAGGAGAACGGCAGAGACGCCTCTCGCACGGCTTCGAAGTAATGCCAAAGTGATACCCTGGGGGGGGGGGGGAATCCGGGTTTAGTGGGTGCATTCCCGAAACCTCCCAGAACAGAAAAAAAAACACGTAAGCAATGCGCGCACTGTCACTCATCTCGTGTCAGCAAGACATGACGATCGTTTTTGCCTAGGTCGCCTGCCTATTGCATTGTTAAATAGGTAAAAGTCGAGTTTGTAGTTGACGTGTGCAGGAAAAAGCCTGAATATTTAGTTTTGAAGGAACGCACAGTAACCAATAGAATCGGTGCGACCAACATAACAGAAATTTATTTGAAATGTTTAAAGATTTACCGTACTCGGTCTCAGCACGCTCACCTAATGGTGTCGATTAGAAATGCTCACAAACGGCGCTTAGGCAATCCCCTAGTTAGGATGCTTTATGGAAAACTGGGTGAGAATTCCTTCCTATATGTTGCAACGTTGCCACCTATCGTACTAGCCAAATGTCTTGTTTTTGCATATTTGTCTTTATTCTGAGATTGTTATAATTACGAAACTCAGATACGTCTTCATTGTGCATATTTAAAAATCACGTTATTACATTTCCGCAACACTATTAACAATTTATGAAGCCAACGATGAATGTAAATCGAGAGCCAAAATAATCCGTATCAGGCAATTTGCTAAAACACAACGACAACTAATCCGAAAACGAGCGCAACGCTGCCTAGTTGGCACTGCTTTGAAATTTGTCGTAGAGGACCGAAAAGACCTTAGAGCGAAGAAAAGCTTCGTGTCGCCATGAAGCGGGCAGCACCTAAGTAAGCCTGCCTTGTCGTGTCGTTTCATCTGGCGTTGCCTCCAGCAACCCATACGTGTACTGTTTCTCACATTGTTGTGTATCTGGAAGCGGGAGCCTTGGAACACGGACGGACACCCGAGATGTTCCGAGACGGTGGGCGCACGTGTAGCGGGAGAATGCGTAGCATTGTGGCCGATTCCTCTCCATCGGCACGTATTTACATGATGAGGCTTCAGCGCCTGCATCTGAGGGCAACTGAAAAGCTCGGCTCCGAACTCGCGAGCACAGAGTGTGCAGAGACGTGGCCATACAGCGTGTCTGGAGACGTGCAAGACATCGGCGACGAGACGACTCTTATCGCCAAATGCGAGCACTAAACGGTGGCCCTATGCAAGTATGAAAACGCCAGCAGCGGCTTAGGAGCTGCGGCCGAGACAACCGACAGCCATAAGCCCGTATAGACATAAAAGTGGCGACGACTACGTATAAATGAACAGCAAAGACAAGGTTAAGCGGGTGGGGGGGCAGTTTTCCAAGCCACCATTGGCTATCAAAATTGAGTCGGGAAGATAGATCAGCGTAGTTCTGATATTCATCTCTGTACTATAATATGAGCCTAACAGTATTACAAATAGTAGCACTCCGTTTATGTTTATGTTCACGCTAGGTTAAGGACTTCTACTCAAATTATTATTATTATTATTATTATTATTTCACTATACCGTATTTATTCCGTTTTAGGGCGTCTGCGTGCTTTCCTACCCACCCCGGCTCAACTGAGCTGTAAACACAAAACGCTGTCTTAGACTTTTTTGAAGTGACAGGACAAAGTGACCGAGGCCTCGGCTGAAGTAGCGCAGTTAGATGTACACCTCGCTAGAGAGCTCTGGCATGAAAGAGCATGCACTAGTCGGCACGTGTACACAAGGTCCATTGTGCATGGTTGCCATCGCTTGGTATTTTCGACACGGATATTTCACTAGGTTGGCCATCAATGCCGTTCACAGATCTGCTGACAGACAAACGGTAAATATCACGCATCGAGTTGCCGAACTTATCAGCGCTCTCCGCATTTTGCCGGTGAGACGGTCGCTGAATTGTTCAAATTGTATATAATGACAATATTCTAGTTATTACTATATGCAATCATCGCTGAAATGCATCCTTAAACGTTTTGGAGAACTGGTTTCGTTTTTGTAAAGCCAATTAATTTCAGCTCGTCTTCATAGGCGACAGGTGGAGCCCGGTGGCGTGGTGCATTCCGCCTGCGCCTCGCGACCGGAGAAAACACATAGGTGTGCGGTTTGAGCCCCACCGTTGCATATTTGTATTTATGGGGTCCGTCTAGCAAGCATTGCAAAAAGCAGTCCCGTGGACGTTAAATCTTGGCTGAGGTTCAGCCCAAAAAGTATTTCTATTTCATAGGCGACAGAACAAACGCCAGGGGAATGTGGAAGTTCAAGTACAGGTAGTTCAACAGGTCCTTAAAATGAGCTTTTCAGAATTCGAATTTTGGCGCGCTTTTAACGCTATTGGAAACGGCAATTTTTCGACTGCTAGCAGTCAAAATATTATAGTGATTGGCCGTTGCGATTTCGTTTGATCGCTTTTTCCGTGCAACATATCGGCGTGATTTTGAAAAATTGAGAAAAAAGAGTGGTTATCAAGCATTTTTATTTCAAAGGTTGGAATGCGACCCAAGTGAAAACTGAGTTAGACGAGGTGTACGGTGATCCTGCGCTATGTTTTGCCACTGTTTTTAACTGGATTAATGCGTTAAAAAGAGGTTGCATGAGCACCGAGGATGAACTTTGTTCAGGACGCCCAAAAACGGCAACTTATGAGGAAAACGTGGAAAAAGTGGGGAAAATTGTTGCCGCAGATAAGCGAGTGAACATTAGGGAAATAACGGAGGCCTTGGGGATCAGTTTGGGTAGTGTGCGCTTCATCCTGCACGAGAACTTGAAGGTGAAAAAGCTCAGAGCAAAATGGGTGCCGCATTTGCTCAACCAAGGCGAAAAAGACGCGCGTGTTTCCGCTTCACAGCGAAATTTGGCCAAGATGTCAAAAAATCCGTCGGATTTTTGGCGCAGATTCGTGACCGTCAATGAAAGCTGGGTCCATCACTACACTCCCGAGACCCACGAAGCATCTCGCCAATGGTGTGCACCTGGTGAAGGACCTCCAAAGAGGGTGCGGACAACGGCATCGGCCGGAAAAATGATGGCTGCGGTTTTTTGGCACCAAAGTGGAATAATTCTGGTCGACTACCTTGAGAGCGGAAAAACAATCACGGGAGAATATAATGCAAGACTGTTGGACTGCCTGAAGCAAGAACTCATCAGCACACAAGTCGCGGCAAACATCGGCAAAACTGGCCGTTGCAGGTTATATGTGTGTTGGTCCTACCACGACCCCTGGATAGCCCCAGTTGTGACTGCATAGTCCACGCCTTTGTAAGTAGATGCGATGGGGCGGTAGTAGGTCGAGGTAATTCCTGTGGTTTACCAGGTTTCGATATAAGATCAAACGTGGCGTTTTCCAAGATTCAGAACAGTCTCCGCTGGCAAGAATTTATCCATCATGCGTTTGAATACTTTAAGGTGGTCTTTTAAAAGTATGTTTCCTGCTTGCTGAGTGGCCGCATTTGGGCCCGGTGCTGTACCTACCCTTTGCTACTTTGGTGGCGGTGCTTGGCGCATGTTGTTACGCCTTTGTAAGAGTTTTCTTCGGCCTCCCAGCACAATGAGTACTAGTGGTCCATTTTGCTATTTTAAATTGCCCTACTAGGCTTGGGGCTCTTTGTGCTTCTCGGTACTCTTCCCATAGATATGAACGCTATGACCGGTACCTTGCTTGGCTACGCATACTGGTCGCAAGTGGTGGCAGGTCCTTCGCTTTTCGGCAGTCTAACAATTTCACCATCACGGATGCGATTGGCTCTCTTAGGATGCAAACGGGCGCTGGACTTTCGGCATGCTTCCTCTAGCAGTGCAGAGAATTTTCATCAGCGGGCATTTATTTAGATGAGGTACTTTTCATTTTAAAGCTTTCTGTGGGCGGGTATGATTTAGCCTGCAAAAGCGTTGTCGGTATGTCAGGAGAAAGAGCTGGGCGAAAGTTCAAGTGGCAGAGAAGATTACGTGGCGACGGTCGGATAGGGTTTTTTGCCTTTTGTGCATCCCACGCTTGGCTGCTCGGTGAGTTAACTCTTCTAACACAAGCGTTGAATCTAGGATCGAACCTGTATCTGCCGTTATCGGCCGGTATGTATATGCCGTTATGCCGTGTTGAGGAAGCTGTGCTACAGGCGTCTTGGAATGCAATACAAATATTCAATGTTATTTTCCGCTGCGAAATCAAATACTGAGCGTATGCTCTAAGGCTGTACGTATATTTACTTGCAGTTTATTGTTACTGCTAATTGTTAGCGTTTTTTGGGCGCTTGTGATCTGTTTTTGTATACCGGGCAGTGCGGCGTAGTGACGCAGTGCCTATCTAGGTTACACACAGAGCACTTAACACTGGCCGTGCAGTAGAGTTGCGACGTGTCTTTATGCTGTGAATTTAAAGCAGTGATGTTGGGCTGTGGTGCAGTCCCTGGTCGTACAGTTAAAATGCTGACACAATGAACAATGCGATCAATTCGTCTATGTGGCACCCGATCCAACCAAGATGTATGTTCTCGTCGTAGGAGTTTTTGGGCCTTCTAAAAGGGCGTTTGGTAATGCATGCGTAGTAGCCTGTCCGGGTTATATATTTAGGGGCTCACGGTGAACGCCATTTATGGTACTCTAAACTAAGTGAACCCTTTAAGGATGTCCTTCGGGTCAGCCTTGGCTTGTGAGACCGCTTGGCTGTTGCTTTTAAAAATGCTTTCTCCTGTATTAGTTGGAGCAATTTGAGCAACAGTGGTGTCGGGAGTAGTAACTCGCACAGTATCTATATATATATATATATATACATTTATATATATATATATATATATACATTTATATATATATATATATATATATACATTTATATATATATATATATATATATATATATAGATATATATATATATATATATATATATATATATATATATATATATATATATATATATATATATATATATATATATATATATATATATACATTATATATAGGTCTTTGCGCGAGGGTGCATACGTACTTCTGGCTATTGGGTGTAGGATTATCTTATCTGTCTCGTCTTCGCCTACGAGCGTCATGATCGACTTGAGTGAAGGTTATTTTCTTTCCTTCCGCTGCCGACGCCCTCTTGTCGTCGTTTTTGCTCATCGTCGGGGCCGCATTACACCACTGTCTGTCGATGACGATCTTACCAGCGTCAGCCAGTCAATCACCCCCGTTCACCTTCAACGCCCTCCCGGGGCATCCAACCGGTATATGTCGATTTTTCAACACCGCCCCACGCCCCCCCCCCACCCTGGGCCCGCTCGTCACCATAGACTTCACTCTCATCATCGTGATCGTCAACAACGTCGACAGCAGACAGGCTAGGCGTCGCAGGTGTCAATCTGTTGCACTCGGCCGAATACTGACTGGGCAGTTCACTGGCGCCCCCCGGTTCGCGAAGGCACGCTATCCACGCAAGCAAGCACGCACGCACGCAAGCAAGCTCACAACTAGTGTGAGCTGACGATCTCGGGAAGAGCAGGCAAGTGGCAGGAGATGCGCGGGGCGGGATGCCTTTCAGCGTGCCTGTCCCGATTCGATGGTTACCTGCCCGCTGCCCGTTGTTTGAGCTCCACCTTGACTGCGTGACCTACCACGGCCAAGATCACGATAACTGCTCGATGGGCACAACAGTTTATGCCGGTACTTCAACTATTACTAGTTGTAGTAGTGTAGTAGTACTACTACGATTGCATCGTGAACGCAAGACACGACACGACTTCTGCATATGTGATAATGAGACTACTCCGCGGCTTCAGCGGTGAGCATCATATCATATTGCCCGCCCGCCAATTCCCCCCCTCTTGTCGCAGCATATCACGACCCTCCAGTGTCTTTCCCTTTCTCTGGATAGTAATATATATATATATATATATATATATATATATATATATATATATATATATATATATATATATATATATAATTATTATTTATTTATGTGTATCAAGGTATACATTTGTGATGTAAGAACATGTGCACAGCCCGCTCGGGGCATAACTCAAGGCGTAAGGTATATATATATATATATATATATATACCTCCTTTAACAGTCTCGCTATCGTTTTTTCTTCGCGCCGCATCTCTCGTCGCCCATTGCATTGACCTCGCTTCCCGAAGCTGACCCTATTAGCTTTCATGCGGGCTTTTTCCCTGTTTCTCTTGCTAGCCTAAATCCTTCTCTGGCTCTGCTCCTTCGGGCGATACGTTGAAATCGCTTTCAAAGCTGACATGAGGCAATCACATCACCAGGTCCTGTATCGACCAGAACGGCATGCGTATGCAGGATCATACGCATCTGCACGTAGTTGACAGGCTGACATACTATCGAGGCGCTAGCGTAAGGTGTAAAGATTCTGCCTCTAATAGCATTTGGAGGCGATGTCGGAAACGTATGCAAGAGCGTATACACGGCGCAGGTGCACGATTGCAAAACAGCTACTCGACAGCCAAATACGACAATCTTGCTGCTTATAGGGCATTCTGCGTTTTTCTTCAGCGTTCTGTTTTTACGCTCGAAGATCTATCTGTTAGATACGAAACTCTGTCAATATGACTGAATCCCGGATCCGGCTTCAGGACGATGCAAGCCGTTTTTGTATTTTGTTATTTTCTCTATTGCCACCAAAATTTGCAAATCTAAAAGGTTTTTGCCTCGAAAGGATATTTTGTGCGTCGAAATTATACCCTATCCTGTGAGTTGAAAGAGTTGCCGACTACCTTCTACTATTATGTTTCAGATAAACCAAGATCCTTTACATAGTTACTGTTATTTTCATTCAAATATTGTTTTATTGCATGTAATTGCACCCTGAAAATCACATATAAATGTCAATATCACGTTGAATTTTTTTACCTAGATGGCCCTTGAGTTAATGCAGGTTTATTAAATTATACGCTTTACGTATGTGTTAGAAATATTTGACTTATTATAGCTGTGACAGCATTCCGTAAATGTTTGATCTGATGTACGCATTCGACCCTCGAATTATTTTTATCGAATCCTGTTGACCCCCTGACGTTTGGCACTAGCTTAATAATGTCAGAAAGACCCTTTATATGATCTGCAATCATTGGCACCAGAAGACTTTTATTGAAGCTAATCGAAAACAACGGTTGTCAATTAGCTTAAATAAATCTTACCACAAAAAGGTATCCACAATTCTACCTGCAGCCAACTATTCCTTCTATACATGCCGAGATTACAAACATTATGATTGCACTACACTCTTGCTCTTATAGCTCGCTTCTACGAAGCTCTTAATAGCATGCTCTTGGCGCCGTTAACAACGCAGACTGTGTTGTAGTAGAGCCGATTATTAAGAGCAGTGTTATCATATCTTTCGACATTTGTCCTTGTTTTAAGAACACTTCTGTGCCACTTAAATGCATCTACTACATTAAGTACTTTGGGTCAGCTTAGCAAGATATTTTATAGTGAATATATTACCCAACATACATGTTAACTATCTGTTTTAAAGGCGATCTTCCTCCCCAACCATAACGGCATGACCTTTGCAAAACCTCTATGGAATTCCGGGATCGTTACGAAAAACGAAAAACCCGGCTTTCGCAAAGTTTGTATCAGAACAATACGATGCAATTGCATGTTTTCTTTGTCAAAACGTCGCTAATGGGGAGTGTCCACGAATCAGATAATGCATTATTTGAGATGCGTAAGACTGCTTCATCCTTTTTCCACAACTCCAACCCAGTGATTTTCTTTGCCCTATTTCTGTAGCGACAATTTGATCGTCATTAGATCTAAAATATCAAAAGAAACACAGTGAGGATTTGTTTTCCCCCAATTTGGCATACTAGTTGTCTCTTGCAATAATAAAATTATTTTCTCTAGGTAGCATATTGTGCTCTACATGAACGATCCCCTACTCGGCCAAGTCTCGAAGCAGGGATGTGTTTTTAAATATCACCTATTAAAAGACGTCCTGATATTGTCCAAGAAGCAGCGTTAGCTCTCGTGCTTTTGGCAAAAGGCTATCACCTATTCACGATGGGTCAAGGTGATGGCCTACATTTCAGCTGTTTCAATTTTTAGTTGTTGCTCGACTACAACTCAATTAACATATTTGCAGAAAGTTCTACATGGATTTGAATTTAATGTATTGGGTGATATTTTGTTAAACGTTTTGCATCAACGATGTCTATATATATATATATATATATATATATATATATATATAATCAGCCCTGTAGCGTTTCGCGTACGATATAAAAGACAACAGTATATACTTTGTGTAAGTTTTATAGATTTTATTATACATGTCTGGGTCCCAAGGCGGTCAAGGTAGAAAATCTAGGCGCAGTGCAAATGCTACTAGATTGACCAGTGCCCCTCTTTATGGAATAATTTCGAAGCATTTAGAAGCAAACATACTGCATATAGGATATATAGAGGTATACATTTTGCATCATATATAAATATATATATATATATATATATATATATATATATATATATATATATATATATATATATATATATATATATATATATATATGGGGATTCAGGTTTGATCGAATGAGACAAAACGCTTTAGGAAGTTTTTATAGAGTATGACTCCTATGAGACATCTGAGCGCAACGATCCCGAAAAGCATGACGGTGACTTGTCTTCGACAAGAAGTTTTAGCAGTGGAAAAGAACGCAAGCCATTCGAACGCATTTTTATACGAAAACTCGTCAACGAAAGCAGAGTCTACACATGTGTAAAAAACAATTTGTCTCAAGCTCCTTTCTTGATTTGCAGTTTTCGTTTGTGTAGTATCGCCAATCTAGCGAGAGGAGTTTTACAATGCTGGGCGGTCTGCGCAGATTTCTTACAGCTTTTACTCTCACTTGGGCAGAGTAGTCTGTTATTTCTATGCGTGACAACGCCTATTTCTTAGCATTAGGTCTACAAGCCAAGTGTCTCACTGTCGTGCTTCCTGACCGCAAATAGCAAAGGTCCTTGTTATCGATAGAACTGGATACATTTCTTTATATTTTGGTCTGGGCCACTCATGTCAGACCTGCAGTGTATGTGTCATCGATTTGTCAGCCACCAACAATATTTGTGTCAATGAGTTTTCTTTATTCAAACGAATGCAAAATATACGGAACTGAATTCTCTGTAAAACAGACGAATTTGGGAATTGCATCGCATTTACTAAGTAACACACTTGTCTCTTTGTTTTGGTCGTTGTGACTGGTACAGGATTGTTTCAGCGCGTAATTCTGATGTCCGGCTCGGCTCTCAGCCCCTGGGCAATGGCACGAGACTCGGTAAAATACACCCGAGTTGTCGCTCGCGAACTCGACTGTCCCACCGAAGACAATCGAGCCATTATCGACTGTCTCAAAAGTCGGTAAGTCCCTCTCTTCAGTAACGCATTTCAGACGGCGATCATGGAATTCAACTGAAGCAAGGCTTGTGGCGGTAGCCGAGATTGACATACTGACTATTGATCTACAGAAGGCGGAATTTCTACAAACTAGTGGCTGTTATGTTGACGTTAAAAACTCATATATATATATATATATATATATATATATATATATATATATATATATATATATATATACACTTTGTTCGCATTACACGCCCCTAGCCACAGTATCACAACAGACATTATTGCACCTAAAACAATTGAATTCTCTGAATTCTCGCAGGTAAAGTATACAAATAAAAGTGTGGTTCTTTCTAAACTCAATATAGGCTACAATATATTGTAGGTGTGTTAAGCAAACAAAGCACGTCATGCGTAAACAGTGCTTCCAGGTTAGACAAAATATTGAATCTGTTTTAAGAATACATTTTTACGACGACTGGGAACCTGACATACACCTTTTACGCTGCCATAAGCAGAGTAGTTGGGGCAAGCTTGTGTGAGTTACCCAGATCAGACTGATTATAACCAGGGAGTCGTGCTAGCCGACTCAACAATATGAGCTCGCTAGCGCTCCCTATAGGCATACTTACTAATTAAATAAATGCAAATGTATAATGCACAAGTAAATAATTAACCACCATCATCATCATTTGAGTCGTTCGCCTGAGTATACACACAGATAAACTGTTGCCTGTATAGTGCTGTGTTTACCGTTCCAGTGAGAGAGAGAAAGAGATAATGTAGTGTGTAGTGCCTTAGTAAATGCCGAACAGTCACGTTGCGTGGTGTTTAGCGCATTTCTGCAAGCAACACCGACAAATGTACACACTGCACTACTCCTGACACACAGTGCTGAAACACACCAAAGAGCCAAAAAAAACCTTGACTGAGATTTCCTGCGTGAAGATGAAAGCTCGGGTTGAACAGCTTCCTCAATGCAGTATGCAGTTCTTTTTCACTTCGGCTCCAGCTTCCCGGCATGAATCTCAAGTCTATTCGATTGCAAACAGATCTGGATTTTCTGTTGTTGGTGGCCCCGAAGTTGAAAGTGGAAGCAACCATCACCCGTTTGTCACCCGCAAACAAAATAACCAAGGCATTTTGTACTCACTTCAAATAAAACATAAGATCAGCTAACATAATCAGTTATCCAGTTTTAGTTACAACTATCATATTAAGAGACGATCCTTCAAGCTCTACACAACGATTTAAATTTCACAAACGTACAAACACAGTTATTGGCGTTGTAGCAGCTTAAGTTTATTCAAACGTTCTGGCGATAGCTGCGCCACGTTGTTCTGCAAATGGTTGCGCGATTTGCATAGCCTTTTTCCATTCCTAAGGGAGGAAAGAAGGTCGCTTTTTTTGTAATATAGAGCTATAAACGTTGTATTTTGCGGTTTTTATGTTCCCAGTAGGATGTTAGCATCTCTGCGCGGAGCGAGAGTTGGCCGATCTGCAGGCCCTGATTTAGGGTCGTTTCGCCGCACGTTTTTGCGTTCTTGGGCACTCCTAAGATTCGTATAAGAAAGTGCATTATGATCTTTGAAGTTTTTTTTAGATTCTATAACGTCGAGTGTTGTGTAATTAAAGGTAGGCAATAAGTTAAGATTGGAAACAGCTTTATTTTGAACATATTGATTTTTGTTGGAGACTTGCATTGCAAAGGTCTACTAGCTGTGGTATTACCACTATAGCTTTTCTGCGTACTTGTTCAATGTGCTTGCTGAAGAAGAGCTGTTGGTGTTATGGTTACACTCGGATGAAGGATGTGGTTAACAAGCAAACCAATGTGGTCTACCCTCTCTCCATTTATCTGAACATGGCGAGATCGTTAATTTGTTTTCGCAAAATCATTGTTCGGTTTCATCAACGTCTACTTGTGAGTTTTCGGGATCTTCCTATTATAGTATTACGAGGTCGTTGGCGTAAGACACGTAGGTGGCTTTTATGCTTTGCAGCAGGTCGTCTGACAGGTTAGCTATATATAGAATATCAAGAAATTGGCTAGCTGAGTCATCCTGAGCTACTGGCCAGTAATGACGAATTTTGACGTTATTATTTCATGAAGTCGACGAGGTACGCAGTCAGATGCAGTTGTATTTAGTAATCTTGATTAGGCTGTGCTCTCCGCGGCCTCCTTTTCCGCCGTAAGTCAAACGTTGTGGTGACGTTTTCGCCTTCCATTGGCGGTGCTCGTATTGCGTACATGCACTTGGTTGTCGCAGAACCGGAAGCATCGTGGAGTGCGTGATTTGCTATTTCTGTTCGGTTTCATGGTCTCTCTCTTCTCGCTGGCGCCCTGCTTACGCGTAATCTGTTTGATCTGAATATCTGCTCAACGTGGCGTTGTGTTGTTAATTTTGTGGTGTTTTGCTTTTTGAGAGGCCTTCAACGTTTATCTCTAATGCTATTATATCGGTCGTATAGTTGCAGGATTTTGGCCGTGGCGTTGTTGGCGACAATGATTAAGAGTTATTTTTTACTTCTTAGAAACCGTCTCTTTCCAGGAACTGGTTTGCACAAGGGTTGTTGTTGCCGCCGTCGGAAACCGTTTGGCTCTTGACTTAAATTATTGAAATATGCGACAGCCGCAGCCAATGCAGGTGGGCCCAGGGTTTTATTCAATAACTTTCCTTAGAAAACCCCCGTTTTTCGAGAGCAGTGTATATTTGCCAACGTTTTAGACGTTTAGTAGACGCATAGATAGGCATACCGTGTTTGGTAGCCCAGTGTGAGCTTTTTATGACCATCATCTTTGTAGTGGAAGGTGGACGCAAAAATTTAGAACTAATAGTTTAGCTTACAATGAGATAAAGACAATCTACCGAATATCTTGAGAGTTACCCACATTTTGATTTACTTCCAGTAGTCCATTGCCAGAAAAGAGGCTTCGGGAAAGAGGCTGCTCACAACAGTGAAAGGCAACTATGTGACATCCTCTATCTAATAACATCGCTAGGGTAAAACACGTTTTACCTTAGCTTAAAAACTTCTGAAGCTTACGTTTTGCATATGCATACGTATATTGATTCAGCTGTTAGTTTCACTTGGGTCCTATGACCGTCAACTGTAGTTTAGAAAAAGCTGCATTCTCAGCGAAGACTTCGTTTTTCAATAACTTCGATTTCAGCCCGGAATCTTTCTTGTCTTAGTAGGGCGACTAAAAAGACTTTGATAGAAACAATAAAACGCATAAACAACGCCGCAATTTGCAATGCCCTCCTTGGATTCTTGCGCACCTCGGTAGCGCCTCACCGAATTCCAGGGGCGTATGTCGTACTGTTTCGACAGACACTTCCCGTCGGATGCAGTCGCATGTTCGGTTTACTCTGTCTTTCTCGCCGATCTGGTATGTGAGCCTGTTCTGTGCATATAGCAGCAAATTTCAGAGTTCGTACTTTATATCCACCGTCGTCCTCGTGCACGCAATTTACACTTGTCTAGTGATCGCAGGCGAGCCCTTGTAAGGGTTCTGTCCCCATACTTTATAAGCCTAACATGGCAGTCTGTCATGCTATTGACGATTCTGTTCGAGAATTGTCTGCTGACAAACATTCTAAACTGGTTCTAAATTCGCCGTGTTTCTAACTCACATACTTTTGCTAACAGCGACAGTTAAACTAGATAGAACTTGTTATTCCCGTAGACTTTTCTACGTGCGTCAAACCTTCTTCGCGCTCTTTGCTTGTATTTGATCAATTGAGTTTTTGTTTTATAAATATCCCTGTACTTCTGCTGACAGGGCCCAGTGTCTCCATTTCAATCAGCACGAAATTATATTTCGGCTCTAACTTTACGTATCTACGCCGTTTTTTCTGCGTGTTCGGCGACCCATTCATTGGCTTTCTTTTCTAGCCTGTCTTAAGGTATCCTGACAGCTTCCCAACCTGTAACGCTAGACGTCGGTGACACCGTCTATGATGGCCAACAGTACGGCGGCATTTCGGCATGCTGAAGTTCCGCGCTAAAATAAACTTCAGTGCCGTACTCCATATGCCAGATTCCCTCGCTTTCCCTCTTTGTCGTTAACTTTCGTTCTATTCTTTCACTATGTAAATGCAGTGCTGTAACGCCGACTCGACCAAGAAATAGTCCGAGGGCTTACCTTTCAGAGACCGCACACCTTCACAGCGCAGCGTTGAGATCAGCGGGGCGTTATGCTAATTCTGCTGGATCTGGTCCTGCTAATGGTCCACGTTAGGTTGAGACGCATAATCGCTGAAAAGTTGATGTTGGCTTCTGGCTTCAGCTGATTCACTTTCTGGTGATGCGAGGCTACCGTCACTTCAGGAGTTGATAACTTGTTTGACTAGAAACGCGCTAAATGAAACGTTGAAACGGTCCCGTTGGAAAAAAAAAGTAGTGTGACCCTATAAAGCTTACGCTGTCCGGCGTAAATATTGAGCTAAATGATACGGCACACCTATACCGAGGACTGCGGGGGAAAACCCCTCATGTTAGAATCGCGGCCGGGAAGGCGCATAAGGCGGCTAATAACGTTGTCCGTCTGCTGCCCAACACGCACTGCCCGTCGTCCAACTCAATCGGTTTTTCCTGTCGGTCGTATTCGGTCGTGTCACCAAAGATTTTCTCGGAAACATGCTTATCGTTGCGTAAATATACAGCTTAGGTAGATCTATCTTTATTTGCCACGCCCCGTACCACAAGCATAGACACACTCCTGCTGCCAGCAGATGCTAGGGAATACTGCAGTAACCATGCTGCAATTAACTTTTTACAATATAAAAACCATGCAACCTAAAGCAATACATATAGAAATTATACATTTACTTGTAGAAATTATGCTTTTCTATATTAGACTTTGTTTACACTTGAAGTGTTTTAGGAGGTGCAGCTATGATGTAACATTTTTTCAAAGTGGTGAAGAGAAAGCCATCTTATTTTCTGGTGGCAAGCCGACACGCGTTGGTTGACGAATACAATTTGTGGATAAGTTACTCTTGTATATATATATATATATATATATATATATATATATATATATATATATATATATATATAATGTATTTTATTATTTTATAATTAGTTTGACGTTTTCCTTCTCTTGGGTGTTACCGACGAATGTTCTGGTAACAGAGAAGGTTTTATAGGATAAATTGAATTAGCCAGAACAAATCAGGAAGTCGCGTAGATGTTTCAACGAGATGACGTTCCTTGAACCAGGCAGGCAAAACCCTGATGCCCATCAGTTAAAGCGCGTCCTGATGTGGAGCACTGTTTCATGTCTCAAGTACCTCTAAAGGGTTGCATTTATGCGCCTGGCTCATTTGCCTTGCATTCTCAAAGGCAGCTATTGTCGTACAAACCTATTGTCACACTGCCGTTAGCAACTATTAAGCACTTAAGTGGTTATGTTCGACAACAGAGTTAGTTGTTTTAGCATTCCGATATAATACGTAAGATTATGATAATACGGCTAGTCGATATTTCTAGTTATAGTAATTCCTTGTGCAATAAGAGTAATCGCCCAAAGCAGCACAACAAATTCGCAGCGTCGACAACACCATGGATTCCCGAGTGGAAGAGATTATTATGAGACTCACTATACAGATACACATGCATCTGACGCATTCAGCATAAAGAGACGTGGCCTGCGGACATGTGTGCGTATGCAGTAAGCTCTCGAAAGGAAATACGAGAGGAGCTTAGATCTTCTGCAGCTAACGTATTGGTATACACGTCGCAGGTGTAATCAGCTGTGCCAATGCCATGCTGCGTGCGAAACACTTAAGGGCCACCTGTGCCTATGAATAAACAGCCTCCACTCTCTTGTTATTTAGTCTACCTTTAGCCATGCATCTTCGTGCATATATATATATATATATATATATATATAATCTTTAATATGTTTTCTTCATTCAACATTCGTCCCCTCCAGCAGGATTTTCAAAACTTTTCGATACGCAGTCTTTAATAAACTGCTAAAGTTGGTTACTAGTCACTATATCAACATAGAGTCAAGCTTTCCACGCCATCAAGTATTTCACTAGCATTAGCACTAGTATTGCTAATCAGAGATATTTTGTAGTTTAAGAGCATTAAGCTGATCGATATGCCAATAATACTATCGGAAACACTCTTAGACTAATATAACTCGTTTTACGCTTAATAATGGTCTGATTAACATATTGTCGCTAAATAATCACAATTGATTAACAAAGACTCCATCGATGGTGGCTGCCGTTCAAGCGGCTACACCGCCGCAACCTACGACGTCTCACGTCGCCGACGTGACGACTTCTTCACCCGATCTTCTTGGGAGCCAACGCCATGGGTTGAATAGCATAAAAAGCGACCTTCTTATTCAATTTGTAGGTTATAGAGATATGTGATTAACCACTAGACAAGGTCATATGCAAAATGTTACCAGTCGAGTTAGTGCTTAAGGCAGCCCTTCAATATGTCCGTTATCGCTGTTACATTGTCGCGCTGGACCGCCAGTGATAGCTGATGAGGTAGGTACTCCATGGCTCTTTTCTTATGTGTCGCCAATCCGATTCTTTTGCCAATTTTCTAGAGAAGCGACCACTCCTCGGAGCCGGGTTGCCCAACTGTCCCAAATACTAGCTGCACAAAACTGAACTCGTTGGCGAGCTGGCCATTCTTGTTAATCTTTGGTCGTTCAGCCTTGCGTTCCGCAGAGCCAGCAGCGGATGCACTAGCCTCTAGGTATGAGTACGCGAGGGTGTCGGTGATTGTCGAATCCCAAAGAAGCGCCTTCCCCTTTCAAATGAGATAAGAATGAGACCGTCCGGTCTCTTTGAATCGCTTCTCAGTAAGTCGATTGGCTCTTGGATGCACAGTATTAGAGCTGACCTTAAAGCCCGGGCTGTAATCTCATTTACCTCGCTGTGGCGTCTTTGACGACCTTCGCTTCTACTGCAGGAGAGTCCATGGGTCTCCAAATGTCCACTTGTATTCTGCACGGACAACAGTGTTCCCTAATTAGCCATGTATCCAACCCCAAATCGATGCACAGGCAAAATCTTTCGTGGTCAAGTAAAGTGCCAAGATTTGAGGAGGAGATGGCTTGGAGCCACTTGCTTTCTCCTTTCGGGAAGACCGCGCTCAGTCGCGCTTTGTCTGCCGTATTTAGTGCGTCAGAAAGTAAACGCCGGTACCTCTTGAAGTCAATGAGGTTGTCGTAGGATAGGTGTTTGTCTGCCTCAGGAAGTAAGCCTACAAAGTTTCGTATAGCAAGCTCTTTGCTGTCCTGGAAAGCCTGCAAGGCCACAGGAAGGCTAGTGTGCCGAATAGTGCCCTTTAGGGCGTGTAACGACGCATCGTGGCAGCTAGCTGTCAGGTCTGTTATAGAGCGAATTTCCAGGCCTCTGAATCTAAGGGAGAGGGTAGCTTAAGCCCAATTGCTGTCGGCCAGATTAGATTAAGAGGTCCCTGAGGCTTGGACCTTAGACCTTTGGCTAAGTCCCGCAGCAGCTCCTGGTTCGCCCCGACGTCGGTGCTGCGGAGAGTGGATATATTAGGCTGGTCCTTGTAATTTGTGAGATGGGTGGATAGGTTAGGCTGGTCCTTGTAAATGAGTTTATAGTTCCGGGAGTTGTGCTCAAGCCCACTCTGCAGGCCGAAGTCAATAACACTCTTGATGTCTGCCTGCACGTGCATCACCGCCTATACGAGAGGTTCAGGGAGGACTGGATAGAATCGACCAGTCCTTTAATAGCGAAGTAAAACAGTGGCGGACCAAGGGAATCAGCCTGTTGCACGCCGCTACATGGAAACATTATTCTATCACCAAGTGAGATTTTCGATCTGGATCTATAGGCTTGGTTAACTAGGGGGACTCCTCTGGCCATTCGATCCATACTGTCATTAATATGTGGTCTTGACGGATCTGGTTGAATGCGTTTTTGAAATCGAGTTTGGAGACGACGAGATTGCTGGACGTACTGGTAATGAAGGCTATGAAGTAATTAGTTGAATAAATATATAATTGGCAATTCGATCGGCTCTGTCTTCATCTGGTGGTTCATTCGATTATATATATGAGGGCTCTTGTAGTGTGTACCGCAGCATTGATGCCATTGGGTGCATTGAAGCCAAGTTGGTGAGCTCCAAGCTTCTCGCCCACGAGAGCTGCAATCCTACGGAAGACTGAGAAGATGACGAATGGGCAAAGCAACCCACCCGACTTTTTAAGTGGAAGGAAGCGACCACCAAAAAGGACAGGAATGGATGGCCTCAGGTATCGTACCACTTCTGATGATATCAACCACTCTTGCTAGCCCGCGTAGTAGACGATTGGCAACATCCGCATTAGTGGCCAGGAGTTCTTTAAGACGGGGCGGCCGCAGGCCTTCCATACCTGCGGTAGACCCCGCACGCCAGTCTTGCAAACCAGTTCCGCACTGGTGACGGACAGCTCGGCGTAGGGTGGTCTTGGCGGCCGTTCAAGGCCGGTCGGCTCTCTGGGGGCGCTCGAACTTATCTCTACGAAAGCGTTGGCTGCGCAGACCGGGCTATAAACAGAAAGAAAGGCTTTCGCGGTGCCTCCAAGGTCACCTTCGCCGACCAGTCAAGTAGGCTGCAGCCTCACCCTCATTATGTGGCTTGTTCCGGTGCGCCCTTGAAACCGAGTCGGGTGGACCCCCACGACCTGCTATGTATTACTCGATTCTGTCTCTGAGGTATGTGGCTCGACTAAGAGCATTCCTTTTTTGGGGATGGGGTTCTGAGAACTGTATGCGCAAAGACCCGTAGGTTGAGCCAGCTGAGCGCGTCATTGTTATGGTGCACAAGAGAGAGTGTGTCGGCCAGCGTTGTGGCAAATGCAGACTGGGCACTGCTGGAAATGGTATCAAGTAATTTCTCTGTCTCGGTGTACTCGACGATTTTGTCGCGCAGATGAGTGCCATGTATGTCGTTGACGGGTTGCTGGCTGGGAGTAGGAGCGAGTGTTAGGTGTCCAAGTGCGTTGCTTTTATGTGCCATCTGATCCCCTGTGTGCAAAGCTTCTTTGGCAATGCGTGCAAGTAACCCTGCTGTAGAGGGGAGCGGGGGTTAGACTGCCTGTAACCGGCCCGAGGCTAGATAGGTGGTTTACCTGTATATATATATATATATATATATATATATATACGACCAAAACAATTATTTACCTCAACAAAATGCAGATTGCATTTCGTTTACAGGCGCTTGGTCGTGCTTGTGCGGTGCGCAATGGAACTCAATTTGTTAAATTCCCTTGTCATGGATTCAGGTCGGGAGTAACAAATATCACTTACTTATGTACTTACAGCAAAATAGTCCTTAGAAAAACGATTTGTGTGAGTCATACCTATAATGTGAAGAACATATTCTTTATTTGTATATAAGTAATACAAAATGGTAATATAAAATGGGGTTTAATATTATCATTTTGTATTACTTATTTCAATCAATCGCTTTGTATATTAGTAAACTGTATAGTAACAACAACAGCAGCAATATCAGCAACACCAACAACAACAGCAATATCAACAACAAACGTTGTTTGACAGGCATGCAATTTTAGCAACAACGTGGACCCTCCCAGCACGAAACTGTTCAACATTTTTCCTAAGCCTCGTTTGTACGCCGTCACAACGCCGCTTGCAGTTCCATTACCAGGGAACTCCAATATATATATATATATATATATAGACTAAGTCGTTGATAGGTGTTTAATACTGTTACCCCCCTAAACTGGCCTCGCTATAAAGTTCGCTCAGAGGCGTAAGTAAGCGGGTCTATCAATCAATGTCAAGCCGGTTTGTAAAATACGTTTATTTTGCTATGAAGCGCCGTGACATACATACAAGTTATAGTTTCAATTAACATCTATCCTGCTTGCGAAGGGGGACACAAACTTTCCGATTTTTTCCCCATAAAGCTCACTGCAGACACGACGCCAACGACCCGTGCATGGGAGTGTAGACGTTTATCCCAGCGCCAAGCGTTGCCGTCACGGAGTGTCTCCGGAGTTGATTGATATACTGACGCGGTCGTCGGACCAACAGCCGTTAGCGTAGCCCTGGCACGAGGCGTCGCTCATTAGTCTGACAACACCAGTCCAGCTATAGTATACGTCGCAGGGTAAACAACACGCGTCTCCAGTCTCCAGTCGTCTCCTGTTCTGTCACGCAAGGCAACAACAACAACAACACCGGCGGCTTGTAGGGGAGAAACACCGCCGCCTCTAGGTAGCTAGCGTTCTTTTTCTCGAATTCAGGCCCAGCAGTGATCCAGTCGCGATTGCTCCATGTTTTGCCGGCAACTCACGGTTGTTCGTCGCCAAAACGTTTCTCTCTCTGTGTCCCAAAACGCGCCCGCTGCCTGTGTCCTCCCACACAACGCTGCTTCGTGAAGCGTCCGCCTGATACACCGTTTGTTCCTGGAACAAGTCTGTGTCAATAGACGTGATAGCTCAACGCACACGAGTGTACTTTACGTCTTTATTACATTTCCTAATCTCCAGTGTGCGGCGCAAAAATAGCGTCGCCACTAAACTCCGATAGACACACGTTGTTAGCACAAAGCACTACCGCCCGCTGGTACGCTGGGCCTGAGTAAACTCGACTAGCACCACGCCCTACCTAGTCACCTAGTCCTGTCGGGCCTCAGACGGCCGGCCTCGAACACCTGAACACCACAGTTCATTTGCAGTCAGTGTTGCAAAATGTGAAGGCTATTTGTTGAGTTGAGTTCACGCAGCTGTGTCAGCAATGTAATCATAAGGAGTGTTGTTAGCCGCGCATAACTTGGCATTTAGTGAAGATTCGGACCGTTCGGAACAAGCGGCTTGATTTCGTCACTGCAGTAGCCATCTATTCCTAGGATGACATTGCTACTGCCTACTGTCAATAGCCAATTATATCATTGTGTTTTCCAGTCTTTCCAGTCTTATTATAAACCTTCTTCTTTGTCGTATAGTCGGCAACACGCAGCACCGTTTTTTTGCGTAGTTTGTTTTCAATTAAAAACTAGAACCTTTAAAATAAATCCAAATCTAAAGCGGCATGGTTTCGGAACTATGCCCAATTAGCTCCTAAACCAGCTTGGTAATCATGCTGGGATCACGTGTGAGAGCCTTTCACACACGTACTATGTGTTTTAACTATGTGCTTCATTCACGACCATGTAGTATATATATATATATATATATATTTTTTTTTTTTTTTTGCACCGCGACGCTATTTTTCACCGCACACTGAAGATTAGGAATAGTCTCTACTCAGCTGTTGAGCCGGACGGTCGCACTGGTGCGAGCTCCCGCTTAAATTGCTTAGATCGCAAGTTATATCTGGCTTTTTAACGGGAGTTTTGTCACAGAGCATCGTGGCCACCAGTGTGACCGAACTGTGAGATCCAACACCGTCAAACAGTTCCATTTTGCATTTAAAAGATGCAAAATTGTTATAATTCGCCGCGTCACTGTGTTAGATAGGTTAGCAGTGCGTTCACCATTGCAAAGGCCTGTCTGAAGTGCATTTTAGCGTTTTTAAGTGGAAGTGATTGTGCCGGTTTTTAGATTTAGATAAGGTGAGTCTACCTATATAGTTGTTTTAGTGAAATATAGCGGCCCTAATTATATTTCACTAATCTTAACTTCTATATAGGTATCGTGTATGCACTGGCTACAAA
>QVRM01003885.1:0-28189 GCA_003439945.1 Dermanyssus gallinae | reverse complement strand
TATAGAGAATCCATCTGCTGTCGAAAAAAAACGCCGCTCACCTGAAATATATATTAAATGTGTTTCCTATACTGCGTTGTGCAGCGGTTTTGCTTGGCTAACTACTGGCGAGCGATAGCATATTTGTACTAGAGACCTATACTGGCCACAAGCCATATCGGTTGCGCCAAGTGCGCCAATCTCATATAGTCAAGCCATTAATAATAAGATAGGGCAGAAAATACCAGCGGCATGATCACACATGATTTGAGGGTCTGGACTCCGTCACTGCATGTGTCCAGAGACGAGTCAGTAATAAGGGCTGATAACGAGTCACAACAAAGGGCAACGTATTCCGCGATTCTCATTTAGCGGCTTTTAGAAGCCTACCCTGAAAGGGTAGCGGCGCAGCAATGATTTAAGCCGCGGGTTCGTGCAGGCCTAATACCGTTATACGTTAGTATATGGGCTACAGTTGACTCGGCTACTTGGTCACGTTTCTTCTACATTTCTACATTCAAAGCTTATGTGATCGTGCCATAAATTAGACGGCATCATCATTCGATTAAGATTGAAACAGTTTACGCCCTGACATGCAAGCCTTCCGTTTGCGACATGGTCTGAAGACACATCTTCACAGTAACATAACTATGGATTTTTTACTTGCATTAAAAAACTCCAAATTGCAACTATCAGCCAAGAACAGTTAATAATAGGCTTTGCTCGGATTGGCCAAAAAAATACCATATATATACATTTGTATGTTGTTTGAGAAAGTACTTCGGGCTTAGCTGTTCTGAAAGCCTTTATGAGTGTTTGTTTGCGCAATAGCTTCAACGTAACAATGTATGGCTGTGACAGAAGATAAGCAAAAGGCTCAGGAGTCCAGCAGGTTCCATGGACAAAAGCATTACAGCTCATTGTATGTAAAAACTGCGACAGAGGGCCCTCTATTTGTAGCACAGTAATGGTAAATGTAATCAGTGTTTTAAGTGGACTCACTCGTCATACACTACGCTGCCTCTCTCTGAACGACGTGAGCAGCCGCAACAAACACTACAGTGTGAAATGTGCAAACTGCACCTTAATGGCAAACTCCCGATGCCGACCTGGACAAGTATGTTACCGCACTAAGTGGTGTAAATAGACGCGTGTGAAATTAAAAAAATGACACGATACTCAAACTATTTACGGGAAAAACGCAATGCCTATAAAAGTGGTTTAGACAGGCAAATGCCTTCGCTACGTCAAGGAATGCGTCGAGACATATTTTCCCGCCCTTAGCAGCTTTGACTATTTCCCACCATATGTGGTATTGAGCTAACTTCGCTGATCGCGACACCCTGAAACCAAATTGGTTTCTTAGAAAGAAAATTGGTCGTGTTTAGGTATTTCTTAAGCTGCTTCTTAAAAAGTCTCTCGAGGACCTTAGATATGAGTGACACCAGCAAAATCGGTCATACTTTCCAGGTTGGTTCTTATCGCCCTTGCCTTTGTAAAGCGGGATTGCCGCTGATGTCTTTAGGCGTTCTGGAACATTTCTGTCCTGATGAACATGTTGAAGATCGCAGTTAGAGAGCCTGATAAGACATCGATTCAACTCAACTGTAGTCGACCAGGCACGTTTCCGTCGGCTTCAAATAGATCCGACCCCACATCTTTTGCAGCGCAATACAGTTCCTGAGCTGTGATGTCACTAAAAGAAAATGCATTAGGCTCGGAGCTCCGCATACCCGAAATGGCATCCTCCACCGTCTCCCATAGAAAAAGCCCGGCCGTGGTTTTAGCACCGATTGAAGTGCAAAACTCGTTTAGTGGTCTATCACATCTTGGAGATCCCCAAGCCCTTGACCATCGGCTATCAGACGCTTTGGTATCGTGGCCTTCTTTTACCACGGCCGCAGATTCCATTAAGAGACGCCCACAGTTTTGCAGGGCCGATTTTTGACAGCTGCAAACTGTTTCTTAAAGTAGGCATCTCTTGTTGCTCGGAGCCTTTTCCTATAATTTGCCTGCCACCACTGCAGCTTCTCCCTGACATCAACGGTTCGTTTGTAAAGCCACCGACGACGTACTCTGTCAACCACACGTCGTAGCCAGTTCATGGCCAAACTAAGGAGCACGATATACCTTTTGGGAATCATACACTGCCTCGACGGGAAACTTTTGTCACAAGGTGTCGAAGCTCCCTATTGTACGATTCCTAAGTCTCATTGGGACCGTCTGAGACGAGAACTGAGAACTAGTCCACATGGAGACACCGTCTTTAAACCGTCCTAGGCCCTCATCATTGAACCTTCGGTAGCCAGAGCAAGCCTCAGGTTTCGTCGCAAACCGTGGCAATAATGCTGTGCTGCCCGCCAACATGACCCCACGGGCAGTGGTCGGAAAATATATTGTGACAACAACAAAGGGAGTGATCTGTAGATGTCTTGCACAGTTTGCAGTAGCGACATGACCAATGCACGAACCCAAAGAGACAGCGTTGGGCCTGAGGTTTGGGCGCGTTATCATATTGACTGCATGCTCAAAGCCCTTGCTGGCAAGAGCAGAACAATATTCAAAAATATAGGGTTCCCCACCTAGTAGGTCAATGTTAGTGTGCCCCATATTAACACAAAGCCAATCCCCAGTGGCTGGAAGAATATCGTCAATTATCTCCGTGAGAGTGTTCGACGATTGTCAGGGAGGTGTCATTAGAGTATACAAGCGGCACCAGTCTACAAAGACGAGATACCTCCAACAGCTCAATGTCTCTTGAACGACCTCCCCAAAAAACGACACTCAATCTTCTTAGAGACCACCCGTGCGATGAGTAATACATCTGAAGGCATGCCCTTATTCGTTTTCATACGACTTGCACCCTCAGTCTGTCATCGGCTTTAGCTTTAGGTTTCGACGTTTCTCGTCCGAGTCTTGAGCATTCCACAGTTGTGGATATAATCCGAGCTGCTTTAATTTGCTCAGTTCTTTAATAAGCGTAACTCTCAGAAAGCACAATAACAACTGACACATATGACGCCAACAGGCACGGCTTAATTGTTCAACAGTAGTTTGCGAACCGTCTGAATAAAAGCTGCACGCTTCAGTTAATAGATATACAGCACGAATGGGCCAAGTACTCACATGCGTCCAAATGCTTTATTATTGTACAATCAGGCCGGCCTTTGAAACTGTTCCACCTGCATCGTTAATAAGTGTATAAGAGAATGCCTACAGAAACGACATTTCGCGTCATAAGGTCACGGGATACTTCTTCGATGAAATTATAGCAATCTCAGAATGCTCCCAAGAAATAATTCTGAAGCAATTTATTTTCATTTTTTACATCAACTTCTTGAAAGAGATTACTGTCGCCTAAAGGTAGTACACAAGCCACGCCAATGACGTGGGGATTTACGCGAAACTTTCAGAAGAACGTCTGATGTAACATTGGACCATTCACTCCTCTATGGACCTCACGTTGGCTGTAGCAATGTGCCTACAACGAATTGGCATCGGTGATCAAGCACTTTTGTCGAGAAATGTTACCAAAAATCAGAAGAGAATGTGGGAAGAAAGGAGATGTGACGACGGCCACTAGCATGAACTGTAGCTGGCATGCTACAGACGTGGTTCGTAGAGAATCGTAGCAAGCAAATTGGATCCAACTCACATCTAAACTCATTAAGAATCTATTGATTAATTCTAAGCTGTTTGTGATCCATAGCTTGCCGATAATCCCCTGTGCCGTGACTTAAAGAAGCACCAGCATCTGTTAAACGAACGAGGATACCTAATCTGCGTGTTTTTTGTATTGCCCGCTCGTAATAATATAATCGATTTTATTAGAATAATGAAGATTATTTTCCGTATATTACAGTATGTATGTGGCACATATATCACGGAAGAGTAGCTAAGCCACTGTGCCTAGCGGGTGTGTATTGTGATTATCACGTGTACGCTTCGTTTAGGCTGGGCCGAGACCACTTCAGAAGGGTGCCCCGAACGGAGATTGCGTTTCCACGTTGTATATCAAGATACAGACGTTGTTTAAAAAAGGACGACGATCTGCTATCGGTTTTATAGTTAGCTGACTAATGACTAAAGTGTATTCGGAAAGATTTTGTAGTTCTCACAATTTTCCGTTGACAATAACGGTATTACCTTGCTGTGTCTCTAAACTGAGACGCTGAGTGAGAGAACTCGATCTACGCATGCCTGTTGTAATACTGGCTTTAACTTTCAGTACAACTTACTGGTAAAGACGAAGACGAACGTATACACACATTATTGCTTACAACGCTTATGTTGCACGTCTATATATAAGCTAGCTGCTCATATATGTGAGTAAACTCTTCGGTAAGTGCATTTTAGTTATGAGCGTAGTCTTTTTAAGTTTTGGGTAATAATTTAGTGATGTTTTTCGGCGCTAATAAAAAGTAGGACGTCTTTTAAGAGGAAATTAAATATCTCTATACATGTAATAATACAATAAAACACCGACTGACCCGCTTTTACATAGATTCTGTTAGAAAGTGTGCGCCGTGTTATACAGTATAAATATAAAATCGACTTTCTCTTAATAGGTAATTCTGTTGAATCAGCAGTGACTAAAGAAACGAAATATTTAATCTACAAGCATGTAGTTGTTTACCTGCAAAAAATAATGTTGTAAGTAAATTTCAATGGCGTCGGAAGACATGCTTTTTTTAAAGAATCCAGTTAGCGGCACTTTTTTAATCAAGGTTGATTGTTTTATTTTCGGTGAGTAAGTTTTAATCAACAACTTCTTAAATATCCCACAAAAAGATAACGTTCTGTCTGAAACCAACTTTTAGTCACAAACAGTTATAGTTTTTGGAACAACTGTATTTTCATATCCAGAATCTCTCCCTCGACATTATTTAAACAGATTTTTTTTAAATGTACTCATAGTAACCGTATAATGTCTACATTTCCGTATTCGTTTTTGTTTTATTATAAAGATTCTTAGACGCCCAACGCAGGTTTGCGCCGACCCGAGTCGTAGTTCGGTCCACCGCCAGCTGTTGTAATGGTGACCCAACCGCTGCTCGTCCTTGGAGCTGAGATTTCTGTTACGAAACCGCACAAACAATTTTCCAACGACACGTTATTTTTGCCCTCTCAGACCGTAAACAGCGGGTATTTTGAGAGGCGTTTCTGCAGCGTTACTACGTCATGAAGGAAGAATTTCAAATTCAGATTCATAAGAAGGGTGCCATCGGTCACAACGCCACCATGTTCTAAACTTTGAGGTAACTGGCTTTATAGCTGCATTAAAACGTGTATATATATATATATATATATATATATATATATATATATATATATATATATGTAAGGTTTCTCTTTGATATCATAATCGATATTTATTTACCCGTGTCAGGCAGTTCACAATCACAACAAAAGCGGCAAGGAAAAACAGCGGCAGATGCTGTGGATTCCCGGAAACCATACGAAGTGCGCAGTCTTTGGGGGAAGCCGTGTATTGCACCCGGCATGGCGGTCCGAGGGGGAGCGACCCCGTTCACTTGCGACGATGTACTTACTGCTCCTGTCGCAGAGAAACTTTTGTCTATACATGCTAGTTCGCGCTTTCCGTTTGCAATGTTGTAGTTGTAGACGCTAGTCTCCGGAAGGTCGAAGCGTCGCTTCAGGCTCTCGGTAAGTGGTAGCTTACTGGCGGGTACGTAAGCAACTCAGTTTTTGGTGGTGGGGTGAAGGTATGCCTAGCAAATTTCCTTCAAAAGCGGCGCTTATTCTCTTCTATTTGATGTAAGGTGGTTGAGGCTGGGTCCTTTCAAGCGATCTCTATTTGTTAGACAGCAATCGAGGCGACTCTAGGATCGTATAGCCAAAGCGCGGTGAAAGGGGACAGAAGTTGCGCCTTCTGATCATTGATATTGCTCATAGGGGTTTCTGTACTGTTTTTGATCTCAAATAAGAAGCTGTATCCGGATCAGAGAGAAACTTTACTGCAAATTTCGAAATGACGGGTCTCAATGCTGAATTAAAAGTTGTCACGTATCCTTCGAAGACATGATATATAAATTTAGACCTCAAGGAAGTTCTTCATATCATCTAATAGTGTTGATCACGCCTATGGAAAATTGCCCGGAGAGCCATACTTTACTGCCGGAAAAATTCCTGCGATATCAAAAACGGCAATATCTTCCGGTTAGCAGAGATCATAACGCCTTCAAACAAACGCCAAACCAACGGCCGGGTTTTGTGGGATCACCTTTACACATTCGGGTGACTGGGTGATTGGCTACTGGACGAACGAAATTGCTTGCGCGGAGGCACTTATAGAACGCCGTCTATCACTGTGCTAAAACGAGTGCGTTTAAAGTTCTATTAAGTGTATGTAATACAATACATTTTCTTATCTGATTCGTACCTAAAGGTATTTCAGACACTGCACTCTGCAGATCTGCCTAACGAAATATACATGGGCATGCCATCTGCAATACGATGTCCTTTTGCGTGTATATATATATATATATATATATATATATATATATATATATATATATATATATATATAATTTAATTGTAGGATTGCAGGGATATACATTTTATATACAGCATTATTTTATATCAGGTATACATATCGTTTTAGAGCATTAAAATTAATTTTGCTGCTTGTTGCCCGGAGCGACGACTTGGATCAGGGCCTCCGGGTCTTATCGCGAGGTGTCTTCGCTAAGCTTACTAAATATTTGCATAGGATCTGTGATCGTGAGGCAAGCTGACACAGGTTGCAGAACCATGTGTCGGTTGTTGGAACGAAGAAGCTGTACTGATGTTTGAAGAATATCTATAAGTTTTTTCCGGCATGGCGCTCGATGTCAGTATGGTCCGGTATGGTTAGTCCTTGCGTACGCACTGTAACAAGACATCAGAGTTCAGACGCCAAGAGAGAGCTTTTGTTTTCCGTCTTGTGACCATGTGTAATACAACACGAACAATGGGGATGTGTGCCCTAATAATAGCGTCCTCGTTTACCAAACGTACTTCAATCAGGATGTGTATCTGTCGAGCCTTGCATTTGTTGCAAAAAAGACGGAAATCCTGTTATGGACTGAAGAATGTCGGCTTAATATCTGACTTTACTCTCTAAGGCCCAAAATTCACAAAAGTCTGCCGAAGGTTTCACATGCGACTAGATTTAACATTAAACAACATTCTGGTAATTTAGCAGCACGTAAAACGCGTAGTGACTTGGAATTATGTTTGTCATGGGTCAGAATCTCGGACTCCCATTAAATGCTATGGCTTATGTAGCAAAGACTTTGCAGATTCACTGGACGATCTTTAGTATCTCAAGCACTTCGATTTGGTCCCATGCTGGTCCTGAAATGGCCAAAATAATTGTACAATTAGGACTTGCTGAGTTTCAGCGTTCCTTGCTCTGAGTGGCGAGCTGGCTAGAGATACGATGGCCCTTAGTGGTTACGGTGACTATGACTGAGGTAACGTTGCCGTATTGCGGGTTGCGCTACCGCAATACCCGTGTACGGTCTGTTGGTAGTACCTATGTCTGCTGGTGGGTGAATATTGCCAAAGCAGCTGCCCAACCCAGCGGTGCCTAACAGTACGTTTTTTTTTATCGACTGGAGCACGCGAGCGCCAACGTCGTCTGGTTTGACTGAATTGAAGCGCCGCAGCAAAGAGCCGCCACAACCACTTCTACTGCCTTGTCGTACATTAGGGTCGCAAATTATTAAAAAAGCTGAAATCGGCCAATTTTTTCGCAAAAAAAAATGTGTTGCACTAGCGTCAAGATTATTGTATGCTAATATCTGGTGTTTGTTGTTAGGCATGCCATTTTGCCTCCAAATGCCTTTAAGAGCGCGCTTCTCATTAGATCGAAAATCGAAACGAAAAGGTGCTGCCGTAGCAAAGATTTGACGTGCCCTAGTAACATGTACCCATTTGCTAAAATTAAAGGTTCTTACGACAAGACAAGCAAGATCAAGATTGTGTTGGCCAATATTATTCTAAATCCTTTCTAACAAACCACGGGCGGACTCCCTCGCCCGGTTGATGTGTGTGTGTGTGGCCCCCGAAACTGCTTCCTCGGCAATGTTCCTGAGAAGATTTTATTCGGATTGTCCTATATGAGACTTTCCAAGCAATCTGTTCCAGGGTCTTAATTTTTAGGAAACAAAAAGTACTTGAGACGGCGTGGATTGAGCAAACACAGAACCTGCGTACGCCACTGAAGTGTGTAATTTCTTTGTTTTCTAATGCGTTGCATACACACACCTTTAAACACAAGACGTGGATCCCGACACCACGATCAAACCTACGATTGAGCACACTAGAAGCCCGGAAAGTATTGCGCACTAGCTGCCCAGACTACGGCAACACACCGATTGGAAATGAGTTCGGTGTTGCAATTGTTGAATTTCATACAACGTGCTATTCTTCAGTTCTGGTTTTCAAATCGTTCTATGTGTTGGTATTATTAGAGAAAACGCTAATTAATGCCGTAGTGGCGTGCTATAAAGCGAGAAACGTGATTGTCCCTCTAGTTCATTATATTTGCGCTATTTTGAGACGGACACCTACATCCTCAATAAAAAAAAAGGATTGCAACAGTTTTATATTTGGTATGGTACTATATTATACATTCAGAGATCGTGAGCAACAAAGCAGCTTGAACATTAAAGCATCGGAGATCGTATCGCCCCTGCTACGTAAGCCGCCACAAAGCCAGAGTAAGGCCAAGTTTGAGTAAACGAGTCTCGGAGCGCAAGAACAACTGACAACTTGCAGTCGCTGTGCGACTCAGAGCCATTTAGGGGGTGGACCGACCCCGAATCAACTTTTCAACTTTTTCGCATACAGTCCCACTCATTTGATCACGCTATGCAAGTGACGTAACGACAGCGCCGATCCTTGACCCTGAAGCGTTCGCTAAAGCGTTTCGTTTATTTTACAGGGGAAATTGCGGTCGGACTGTCCGGATGCCGGGAGTTTCCATGCAAAAGTGGTTCATGCGTGAAATGTACTGACCCGAAGGGATCCCAGCCAGCCTGCGGTGACGGAGCTTGTCGAGGTACGAGAACGCCTCGACAGCAGCGGTGAAAACAATATTGGGAACAAGCATAACTCCCCTAATATTAATAATGAGAATTGAGGCTATTTCTAATAACATTAATAATACCAGTAATTACAACATTACAACAACACGATTATCGGCAAACATAGCGCTGAGACGATTATCTGCAGTATGACATGCCCAGAAAGGAAAAATTCCTCCTTTGGCAATGTTTCGTTTCTCCGTAACAATGTGGGTCTGGACCAAGGTATTGCGGGGCTGCATGCCTATCGCTAAGTACTTGCTGGTACAATCGGTACATTAGACTAGTTCCCCATTGTATATGCACCTTGTGACAGGCGTTAATACGACTAACGTCCAAATGCTTTAGAGAGGTTAGTCATTAGAGTTTTGCATTTTGTATCTCTATAGCGAACTAACGTTGAGCGTGATCGTATTGGCCTAGTTTGAGTTGGTAGGAACGTATGAAGAAGAATATGCCCATCTGATCACAAAATTATATATATATATATATATATATATATATATATATATATATATATATATATATATATATATATATATATATATATATATATATATATATATATATATATACTATATATATATATATATATATATATATATATATATATATATATATATATATATATATATATATGATTAAGTTATGGGGCCTCTTCACAGCGTTGTGCTGGTTATCATGTAAGATGACCCCGCTTCGGGCGGCTTCGATCTTCGAGAAGACCAGGTTATCCGTTTTCATGATTACCCGGGCTTTCATTCTTTTTCGCGTGCTTTCTGCCTCTATTCAATGCTACTGTTATCCGCCTCGGTATCCAATTAGCTAAACGAAGTCACGATCCTTCGACAGGAATTGCATTATCACTGTCGGCGCCGGAGCAAGCGTTATCGGTAGCTGGCTGTGTATCTATCTCCCTAGGGGGCTTTTGGCTACTCTGCGAATACGTGTGCCATTGTCTTAAAGCTGCGTCTAGCATCGACGGTTCAACATTTCGCCTGAAGGCACGAGTTGTTCAGCAGCCACTTGTGCTATCGATAGAAAGTAGTCTCCTCCAACGGGAGTCGAAATTGTTGGCAGTGGTTCGTCAATGCGTTCTGAGACTGCTGCCGGCAACAGTGCAAACGGTTTCTGCTAGAGAAAACTTTAAATACATGTCACACATTTGTACAGGTAGTTCAACAAGTTCTTAAAATGAAAACCAAGAATTTTCCAAATATTGTTTTTAATTTTTTCTTATTCGATATACTCCCCGAGAAGCTCAATACACTTTTCCCACCGAGATTTCAGAGCATTTATACCTCTTGAGTAGAATTCCGCTTCTTTAGACTGAAAATAGACATTGACAGCAGCCTTAACCTCTTCATTGCTGGAGAAACGCTTTCCACCGAGACTATTCTTCAAATGTCCGAAGAGGAAATAATCAGAGGGGGCCAGGTCTGGAGAATAGGAAGGTTGTTCAATAAGTTCGAACCTCAGTTGGGCCAGTTTTGCCGTTGTTTGCCGCGACTTGTGTGCGGGAGCATTGTCCTGGTGAAACAGGACAACCTTCTTCTGCAAAGCGGGCCGTTTCACGATGAGTTCTTGCTTCAGGCAGTCCAATAGTCTTGCATAATATTCTCCCGTGATCGTTTTACCGCTCTCAAGGTAGTCGACCAGAATTATTCCACGTTGGTCCCAAAAAACCGTAGCCATCATCTTTCCGGCCGATGCCGTTGTCCGCACCCTCTTCGGAGGTCCTTCACCAGGTGCACACCATTGACGAGATGCTTCTTGGGTCTCGGGAGTGTAGTGATGGACCCAGCTTTCATCGACGGTTGCGAATCTGCGCCAAAAATCCGACGGATTTTTCGACATCTTGGCCAAATTTCGCTGTGAAGCGGAAACAGGCGCGTCTTTTTGGCCTTGGTTGAGCAAATGCGGCACCCATTTTGCTCTGAGCTTTTTCATCTTCAAGTTTTCGTGCAGGATGAAATGCACTCTACCCAAACTGATCCCCAAGGCCTCCGCTATCTACCTAATGTTCACTCGCTTATCTGCGGCAACGATTTTCCGCACTTTTTCCACGTTTTTCTCATCAGTTGCCGTTTTTGGGCGTCCTGAACGTAGTTCATCCTCGGTGCTCCTGCAACCTTTTTTTAACTCATTAATCCAGTTGGAAACAGTGGCAAAACATGGCGCAGAGTCACCGTACACCTCGTCTAACTCAGTTTTTACTTGGGTCGCATTCCAACCTTTGAAATAAAAATGCTTGATAACCACTTGAAACTCGTTTTTCTCCATTTTTCAAAATCACGCCGATACGTTGCACGGGAAAAGCGATCAAACGAAATCGCAACGGCCATCACCATAATATTTTGACTGCTAGCATTCGAAAACTTGCCGTTTCCAAGAACGGTGAAAGCGCGCCAAAATTCTGAATTCTGAAAAGCTCATTTTAAGAACTTGTTGAACTACCTGTATATATATATATATATATATATATATATATATATATATATATATATATATATATATATATATATATATATATATATATATATATATATATATATAGGGAGATAGAGTCCACAGACAGATTGCAAAATAATCCACACGTCTACAACTTGCATAAATGACAACTCACATTCAGTTTGTTTTATAGCACATAGGGATCATACGTATACTCAGGCCAAGGACAGTAAGAAGAATAGTGCTGGAATGTCTTGTTCAGAAAGTCTTAGATGATGTAGCGACTAACAATCGTGGTTCGGCATGGATGTAGCTGCTATCGTGTGATGCTGCCTATGTCAAGTGTGACTCGCGAATGTTGGCAGACATCATACGTCTAAACCTTGGGGACTTCGAGTCTTCGGTCTCCGACTCGAGGGATTGGCTGGTCGAGTCGGCCACCAGAGGCGCAAAAAAGTTGGAACTGCTTCCTCGGTCAATGGATAACAGGGCGGTGACTCTGGTCGATGCAATCGATTGCCAAACGTGCATTCATGTGCGAAAAACAGAGATTTTACTGCGGCGGAGAAAGCCGCCAACGGATCTCGTGCCTATCATTTTGGGAGCAAATGTATTTATTTACTTTGAAAAAAGGATAGCACAATCCGCCGCAAGCTAGCAGCGAAGATTGCCTGCTGGAGAAATATGTCAATTATTTGCGAAGTGATAGCTGAACACCAACTCGGCACTCTGCCACTAGAAGTGGCACAGAAGAAGCGGTCCATACTACGCGAGCAGATCTTCAGTACAGGTCAGACGGCAAACTTAGTGTCAAACCAGGATTTTAATCTACTTTCAACAGCGTTCGACGTAATCTCCTTCTAAGGTTTGTAGTCTGGCTTGTGTCTGACCTTTACCACTACATTATGCGAGCATACATAAATCGAACTCGATTACTGTTGACGTAGTATATTATATTGTCACAGCCGGGCTGCAGCAGGGCGACTCATTAGGTCCCCCACAATTAGGTTTTGCCATACATTGACTCCCTTGAGTGCCTGCTTAATGTTTGGTACCTGGATGATAGCGTGTGGGAACGGAATGTAACGGCAGGTCGTGATAATCACTGATGGTACTGGATTTTGAGCGAACGAAAAGCGGAATACCCAACATGCACAAAATGCGAACATTTTGTGTCGGGACCATCAATATCCGATTTTTCAGTCAGACTGGTAACCGACCTTCTTACAGACTGAGACCAACCTTACTCTTCCGCACGTCTCACTCCTCGATGACGAAAAGCAGCTTCAGCCTAGGGGGTCGCACCACCAATGTATAGCGCCTGGGAACGGGCCGTCAGGTGTACCAGATTCCCCAGCTGTTGAACGGTTACATACCTTACTAGACGATTCCAAGGAAGGCCTCTTAGCGCGCACCGGAACACCCCCTCCTGAACCCCTAATCTTGCAGGCAAGCTGGACGACCGCGCCATTGGAGGATATACTTCAAGCCAATTATATTGCTTTAGCAAAAGACAAGGACTAGAGACGCGATCTAGTGGGACCTACTATTGCATGGCTCAATGCTCTACCAAGTGCTTTCATTGTAGTGCCTTTCATTTTGTCGTCAGGATCTGCGTCGGTCGTGGCCTTGAAATCAAACAAGTTGACGAATGTGAGTGCGGCGAGAAGATCTTATCATTAAGTCACCATGGCTCATCCTGCATCCGCAGGTTATACCCTGGCCCGTGATTTAAGCGCTTCTGGCTATCCTTGTGTTCTTGAACCTGCAGGCCTGTACGCAGATGACTCCCGTCGACCTGATGGAATGACCCTAACAGGCTTTGATGGTGGAAGAACACTAGTCTGGCACGCTACCGTCACTCATTCTTTAGTACACTTATTTTTCAGTCGCGCCCCGACTGGTTACGCTGTTCCGCAGACGGAGAGAAGTAAATGCTGGAGGCATGCATTTTTTGGTAACTTTATAGATTTTCTACCTTTTGCCTTCGATACCTTAGCGGGCGCAGGTAAAATTACTGAGAGAGTTATTGTAGATGTCTTAGATTAGCAACGGGAAACCCACGTGCTGGTGCAATATCTTTTGGCAAAGGCTGTCATTGGGCAGGGTAACGCATCGGCGGTATATATATATATACATATATATATAATATATATATATATATATATATATTTTTATTGCCCTCCCATTTGACTTAATAATTGGCAGCGCAGTTGTCGCTAGTACGGCAGCTTTTTTTGTTATAGGAGATTTTGGGAATGCATGATGCACATGCGTCACTAGCAGCCCGCTTGACTAGTGTGGGACTCACACTTAAACCCATTAAACCCGACTTCCTCCCCACCGCCCTCCCAGGCTCGGTAATATTTTGGCAGCTGCTCCGCTCGAACACACTGCAGTCGCGACCTTCATTTCAACTGAGGAGGGTACTCGGCTTAGCTCTTCTGTCCTTTGCGCGCGCGGGTGCCAATCGCATTACAATATGCATTTTTGGCCGTCCCGAAAAACACCGGAATGTATGGCAGAGCAAGTCATGGCAAAGTTCAGCCGTATGCTGGATATGTAGTCGACGTAACGGCCTCTGGACCTTGCGAAATGTCACCGGTGAGCAACCATTAAAATCAAATAAATCGCATACGTGTTTGCTAGTGGTTTGCTGTTGGTCTATCAATGTTCTAGACCATAGAAGAACAATATGCAGGCAGTGGGAGACAGGTCCACTGCTGGTGATGCTTTTTTTGTAGAGTAGCTCTGGAAGAAAAAACAAATAAGCATAGATGTCTGCTCAGTGAGCAGTCAGCTTTCTGTAGTGGACGTCATAGGCCTACAACATACGCATTGGCAATCTTTGACGAGGGGCTGCTTGACAGGTCTGTGGTGCGCGCGGGATCTGTTTTCCACTTCTGCGTCTTTTTCTGTCTTATTCAGTTTGAAACATGTCTGCAGTCTGCCACTTTGCAAATGTGAGTATCTTGTTGAATGCTCTATCGTCGTCTGTCTAGCTAGGCTCCGAGCTGATTTGCCGTTTATTTTTTCCGATTCGACTCAAGTAGATTGAGCGCGATCTATGGAAGGCAGTAGGTAGCACGTTTCAACTAATTGGCTCGAACAAAATGCGTATGTGTATTTCTGTATATTTAGGATTTTTTCGTTGAAGTGAACGAAACGCCTTTTCTCATTCATTTAACCTCTCGAAAATTATAGTTGCACCTTTCGTCACGCGGGGTTCTTGATCTTGCACGCAGACGCTTCACGTAAATGCGAAAACTACGTTAGCGCAAATAGTTTATAATAATAACAATAATAAAACCTTTGTATTGAGAGTTTAGCCTTATTTCGATATAACTAGCCGAAGCCCTTTTTTGTGGGGGCCTACGAACCGCAGGTCATGCAGTTATCCAAGTAGGCTCGCCTATTTCCGGCCGTTTGTATGTTCGACACACAAGCTTGTATTCGCTGGCAGTTAAAATTCGACTCACGTAGGTCGTACGTCTTTCGAATTACCTATGTGACTTAAGTTTATGCGGACGCCTCATCTAATATGAGCTCCAATTAGGGAAAATATTATGGTTTAAGCTTAATTGTGTTTGCAACACGTGCCGATGCAGCTTTCCAGCGTTCGGATTCCCAAGCCATCCAGCCTTGCAGAAATACAGCAAGGCAAGACTCTGTGACAAAGTCACGTTAGGATGAGAGAATCGAATTTTATGATGTTGCACAAATCGACACGCGTGAGAAGCATACCAATATATGCTAGTTAAATTAGACATACATATTATACAACTTATGCGACTTTTGACCTATATGACTTGTCCTCAAGGCTCGCTAGTCTTCAAGGCTATCTAGGTTCAGTAGCTTTATCATCTTCTTAAATTTGCACAGTAAGATAGCCTTTTTTAATTGGCCAATCGTCAGCTTGTACGCGGCATGACAACGCTTTGAACACCAAATGAAGTTTAACCAATAGACGTTTAACAAAATTTAAACAATAGTAGTCCAATATTTTAAACAGCCTGGTTGTTTTATTGAGGTCTGTTTCATGAGTTAAAGACCTCTTTCTTACAGACATATTGCGTTATGAGTTCCACGGACCAGGAAAACGCTCGGCTGCAGAAATAAGCACAACTCTCTCTGTAATTTGAATATAAATCTCCCACGGTCTAAGTGTACGATATGAGTCAGTCACATGCGCCATACATGGGCAATTAAGTGTGTGGTCTGGCGGTACCGTTTTGCAAGATTTACCTACATGTCGACTCAATATAATAGACCAAATTATCTGCAGATCACATGTGCATTCAGGTTTGTATTATTACTCAATTACTCACCGACAGAAGGCTTCACCTATATGAACGAATAGCATTTGACTTTGACATCTTGTTTCTTCCGGAAAAGATGATTGGCGAATCTGGCACTGGAAGTCACACGTTTATCCCAGCGCAACACATGTTCTTGCAACGAGGTCTAGTGCTAGATTAGGTCGTGATATCGTCAATATATATATATATATTTTTTTTTTTATAACTTTATTTAGTGCACACGAAAGGCCCACAAGCAAATGGGTTTACCACAAGTAACCTACCCTCGAAATCTGGTTTCGAGCCCAAGTGTTAATAGGATAGTACATATCGTCGCTAGTATGTCGATACGTATTTAATTGGAGCGAATTTATCGGCGCCGTGGAGTACAAGATCCTCTTTAGATATGGTTGCGGCATGCTTTACAGTCCGAGGCCTAATGGACGACGCTTTACTTGGAAAGGACTGGCCGACGATTTAATGAAAATGTGGATTTTGTTTTTGGGTAATTTTAGAGCATAGCTTTTGAAACGACAGTCTAATGAGCGGTAGCATATTCGCCAGGTCAGTAGTAGAGCAGTTTACGTGTTACGCGATTGTTGTCGGCAATCGTCGGAATTAAGTAGGTTTACCTCTGGCAACCTTCTGTATATCACACTCTTATACAAGAAATGAAAGCGAAGTCGCGTGGATTCTCGCCTTCTTCTTTGTTTGACGCACAGCAATAAAAATATGGACGTTGCCAGGCATTGCTTTTCCAACACACACGCTTTGCACTGGCGCCGTCTTTAGGATTTTTCCCATACCGGCGTAGTTGCAGCATTAGCTCGCCATCTCCCTCCCCCATCTCCATTCCCAGAAACAGGCAAACGGGTCAGCAGGCTAAAAATAGCAACAACAGCGTCAATAATAACCATAACCCGTCGAGAACGACTGGTAGGGAGTAGTGTGCCAATGATCTACGAGTTTACTCTGTGCTCATTGTTCGTCACAAGCATCGGAGGTAACAGAGGCAGCAGCAGCCCAATCGTTATTCAACAGTATCGTTCTTTCTGTGCCCGCTTCCCATCTACTCCCACTGTTTTTCTGAGGAACTGTGGTAAACGTTTTGCCGCTTAAGCGTCAATACCTCGAGTGACGGATAGAGATCAGCACCACACGTCGAGATACCAATTGCCAGACATGCAACTAATTTGCCATGGCCGTCTCTGTCGTCATCTTTGCTAGTGACTGTTTTCTTCGTTGATTAGTGACCGTCGTTGCTTCTGCTTAGTGACCGTCATGGCTGCTGCTTAGTGACCGTCGTGATCGTTGCCTAGTGACCGTCGTGATCGTTGCCTGGTGACCGTCGTGATCGTTGCCTGGTGACCGTCGTGGTCGTTGCCTGGTGACTGTCATGATCGTTGCCTGGTGACCGTCCTGATAGTTGCCTGGTGACCGTCGTAATCGTTTCCTGGTGACCGTCGTAATCGTTGCCTGGTGACCGTCGTAATCGTTGCCTGGTAACCGTCGTGGCCGTCTTTTTTGGGCTTGGGCGCTGCTGTTGATCCTGCTTATTGCTACCCTTTTATCTTACTGCTATCGACTAGACTAGATAATACTACTACGACGGGTATCTTCCCGAAGTGTTACTTATGTTGCGACCCGCCACAACCGACTTCTTTTCTCGCTCGGCACTGTCGTGGCAAGTCGACCTACAACGGTACAACAACAATAACAACTCCATTGCGCCTCCTTCTTCCCATCTTCCAGCCGCCAACTTGTGGTCGCCACCGCGGCTATATTACCGCTGTGAATGTTTTGGCAGCATTAGCAGCGGTGGCGGGATCGGCGGCACGTAATGGCGTTTGGAACGGATAGTTTCTTTGTGTCTTCACTACCGTCGCAAATCGTTCGAGATTTGCGACTTGTCGCTCGGCCGAATCTCAAGATCAACCAGCAGTTGTCGGTCGCTATTGACATAATCTCACAAACTCACTGTCCCCGTTAGCTAGCTAGCGACAAAGATAAGTCAAACCCGGTGGCGTGGTGGGTGCATTCCGCCTGCGTCTCGCGACCGGAGGAGACACGGATAGGTGCGCGGGTTCGAGTCCCATTGTTGCACCGGTTTGTATGTATGGGGGTGGTCCGTCTATGAAGCAATCTGAAAAACAGTTCCGTGGACGCTGTTCAATCTTGGCTGAGGGTCAGCTCGAAAACTTTACCTTACTAGCTAGCGACCAAGAAGGCGTTATTTCGCACTGCAAGCCTCCAGCACTGCAAAGGGCGTGACGCCAACGAAACTGGCGCAGGCAACAATAACATTGCTGCGGTGCGTTGTTGTTGTTGCTGTTGTTGTCGTCGTCGTTATCGTTATTGTGATCGTTGTTGTCATCCGGCTCCATGTGTTTGTCTGTTCGGACTGTAACAGGAAAGGAACAAAAAGGTGGCGGCTGTATGGTGGCGAAGCGGGACGCGCCTGCTAGGGCTTCTTGAGACCGAAGTGAGGAGAATAGGGCGCAGATTACGGGTGTAGGAATTGGGTGCAGGGGTAATCGACGTGGCGTTAGTTCACGACCGAATAGTTTCATATCCAGCTATTCGATTAGTGAGTACATATCGATGATGACGACGACGACGAGGACGAAAACGACGACAACAACAACAACAACAACAACAACAACAACAACAACAACAACAACAACAACAACTACTACTACTACTACTACTACTACTACTACTTTTTGGGCTGACCCTCAGTCAGTATTTACCGTCCACGGGGCGGCTTTCGCCTTGCTTCGTAACACGGATCCCATAAGTACAAATAGGTCCAACGGCGGGGCTCAAACCCGCGCACCTATCCGTGTCTCCTCCGGTCGCGAGGCGCAGGCGAATGCATCACTCATCAGACTCGACTCTGCTACTACTGCTATGTTTTCTTTATTTTGACAATTATGTGACAATCATTTGTGAAAAGAATCACTTGCGCTATATTTCAATGGCTACTACTATAACTACTTTCATTTCAATTACTACTACTACTACTACTAAAAGTAAAGTTTTCGGGCTGACTCTCAGCCAAGATTTAACGTCCACGGAACTGTTTTTCACATTGCTTCATAGACGGACCCCCATAAATACAAATGTGGGGCAACGCTAGGGCCCGAACCCGCCGGGCACCTATCTAGTATCTCCTCCGGTTGCGAGGTGCAGACTTAAGCCACCACCACGCCACCGGCGACTACTACTGCTACTACAACGTTTGCTAAGCATCAGATACGACAAGACGGAAAAAATGGTAGTAATGATAGGCTCTCCTGCTGCACAGGGAAAACGGCAGAAACACGACACAACACTGAAGTAGCACCACAAGATAGCGGGCAGGAACGACGCGGAGGGAAACAAGACACAGAGACACCGAAAGATCATATAAAAGAGACGAATTGGCACACAAGCAAACGCCCGCCAAAGGTATCGCCTGCGGGAGGAACGATCCCTAATTAGGCTAGAGATAGTGCAACGGCGGTCCAAGTCGGCCACTCACCGTATCAGGTTTGCTGCTGGTCTGATGGTGATGCTGTTTCTACTCTTATCTCGATACGATTGGTGGCTAGTCGTTGAGCCTAATAATAGCTAGAGAAACAGGAGCAGTGGTGTCAATACAATTATGGCAATAATAACTTGCTATGTTACGATGTTTGGTAGACTATAATATGAGGACAAACCGTACCTATTCTAATTAACTACGAGGTAGGTGCATAATTGTTTCTTATTTAATCAGGTAGTTCGTACCAATCAGGGTAGCAGACATTATACAGGGCTATAGATAGAGTCGTATGCAGATTGTGATAGATCTATAAACTGGAGTAATACAGTAATAAGGTTATCGAATACGATCTGCCCTTTCAGAATATATATATATATATATATATATATATATATATATATACGTATATATTCTGAAATGGCAGAGCGTGTTCGATGACCTCATTACTGTACATATATATATATATATATATATATATAATGTGCAGAAATAGAGATTCAAAGTAACATTAAAACAAGCATGATTAAGTTTTATTTATTTTATACAGCTTGTTTAGCATTTTCACTTAAAGCACGCTCACTTAGATTAAGGTACGCTTCAATGTTGGTCTTTACGGTTTGCTGATGTTCGTGGCATTATTAGAGTACACTTAACTCTTCAAAATTGCTTACCGGAAAAATCTGACGACGCTAAATTGCAAGATCATGATGACTAGTGAATATCCCCGGTACGCAACAATGTCCTCGTCTAGGACACTTCGTGATCTAAAGGTTCATTGTCTCGCCGACTGTGTGGCCTGTCGTTCTACCTGTCGCATCGATTCACAGACAATTAAGGATCGTGCTGCGATAATGCTCGCGCCATTCACCGTGGAGTGAAACAGATATGGTCCGTGACCCTCTTAAACTAAAGGCCACACTAAACTGTCACATATAGTACATGTAACGGCTCTTGAATTGAAGGGCTTTCGCTATTGAAATGCGTTACTTTTGTTTATTCACACATCTATGTAGACAGAAACGAGTCTGTTTGTCGGAAATGATACAGTTTTTTTCTTATAAAATTGGTCTCACGCTACATCATCTCGGAGTCTCCCTATTAACGAAGTTTTGCCACTTTTAATAGTGTTTACGCTTGGGCCCCGCTTATGTCCGCTAAATCGTATACCAGTACGTCGCTGAATCCGGTCTAAAAATACACCACATACAAATAAACCAATATTTTTCCATATTGTCGGCAACAGCGGCCATATTTTCAGCCAAACGAGCGCTTCGATGTCTTCCACGGTTCAGCAGACCACGTACGAAGTCTTTCCTGTAAAACTCTTGCACAAGTTCAGGAATGGTATTCTCACAAGGCCGGTTATGTCGATCGCAAACTGCACGAATAGCTTGCCAACGTACTCGTACAGACTTTTCTTTATCAATATAAATATTCACAATATTTACACGCTCTTTCGCCAAGTAACGCGCTACATTTGATTTGGCAGCCCTGCTCTATTAGGTTTACAAATAGGGCATATTGCGGAAAGGACAGAGCTGAGCACGGAAGCTTTAAAGAATGCCCGCTGGTTATTCAGACACCCCACATATTCAATGAACACCCACATAAATAAAATAAAGGCATATGTATATATATATATATATATATATATATATATATATATATATATATATTAGGTTATTAGAATCAATATATATATATATATATATATATATATATTAGGATTCTACAAATATTGATTATGAGTAGGTTGACGGATCGACGCAACGACCGAGATTGGTTGGTTGGGGCCAGTCGTGCCTGGCCAGATAATAGTGATGCTTTTTCCCTTGGGCACTGGGCTTTACATATCGGCGTTTGCCAATTCCAGTTTTGCACGCAGCTCGGGCCAAGGGCGAAGGGGTGACGGCGACCCCCTCAGCAGGCCCGCACATCAAACGTGGCTTCTCCTCCTACAGCTACGTTTGTGTAGAATCTATTTACGAGTTCGCTATATCCCTTACGAAGCCGTAGTGCTGCTTGTAATAGATAGAGAATCGTAGACACCGGCCGGGCTCCTCTCGGCGCCTAGCTGTCGGGTTGTACTGCTTTGGTACTGCTGGCGGGCCCCTATCCCAGCGTTGGCTGCGCGTCTCGCGCGGCCACATGAGCTGGAGAGCATTCCAGTGCGGCAGCATCGTTTGGCATGGCGTCTCGCTTTCTTTGCCGGGCGCGTATGCGGGGACGGGCGGTTGGTGCTCTCGTTACAATTTTTCTCTTCGTCGTTCACTTGTTCACCGCCGTTTCTTTGCCGTTATGCTTTTGGCGTCTGCGACGTTTCCTGCTCGATTCTTCTTCGTGTTCACCTGGGTGCGCCGAGTGTAAGTTGGTCGGTCGGGCATCCCTTCCGCCTCGCCTCGCCTCGGGCATTGCCATTGCCTGTGTGTGTGTGGTCAGGGCAGGGTGTGTCGTGTACCGTGTAGGAACGCTCGCTGCCTGGGGCAACGCTTACTGACAACGGGCCAGCCAAAATCCGGGCGACTCTCGCAGCAGCAGCAGCAGTTCTTTTCCTTTACTTTTCCACTTTAAGCCGTTATTGCATTGTTATAATTCGTTACGCTAGCCACTGCGCTCGCGTTTAGTTTGTTGTTCGCCGCCACCAACCTTCCTCCCCAGCGGCTCTCGCGTCGTCCTGTAGGGGCGGCTGCTGCTGCTGCAACGGGACATACTTGGTTGCGTTCTTGCTCTCTTTCATTGTATCTCGCCTCCTTTTTCCACGTATCTTTCTCTCTCTCTCTCTCTCGCTGCTCGCCTTCCCTGCTACAAGGTACGTGCGTGTGCACACGGCACTGACGTTGTAGCTATTATTGTTGTTGTTGTTGTGGTGGCTATTGACGTTTTTGTTGTTGTTGCTGCGGTTTTCGTTTTTGTTGTTGTTATTGTTGTCGTCGTCGTCGGCCGAAGTACATCATCTATGCTTTTTGATAGATGGCATAAGCGTCGCTACTAGTACTACCACCAATACTACTACAACTACTACTGATATAGCATTCGCTATCAATCGATTGATTTATTTATCTCTTTTTTCTGATGTCGTTATCAATCAGAGAAATCTCGGGTTGTCTATCGACTGGGCGGCGGTAATAGGGGGTAGATGGAGAGGGTGAGGGGAGCAGCGTAGAAAGAGTTGATCGAGGCTGTTTGCTCCATTTCGATTTGATTCTGTCGAGTCGTTCGCGCTCGGGCTGTTCCTCGTCGCCTTTGTGCGCAACGGAGCCGGATTTCTCCGGATACCACTTCTGCTGCTTCTACGACTCCTTGTTGTTGATGCTGCTGCTGCTGCTGATATGGATGATGACGATGATGATGATGATACCGTGGTTGTTCGTCCCCGTCGCGCGCCGCTGTTGGAAAACCCAATGAGTGGGCAATCATCGTCCTTCTGTAAACACATTCGATTCACAGCTCTCACGACGCGTGGGGACCTCGTATTCATTTCTTTCTCCTGTTCTTGTTTTCCTTGTTCTTTTCTGGTGTGGTTCTTCGTCTCCACTTTTTTTCCCTAGCGGTCTTGCTTCTTTCGTACTTTTGTTCTTATCAATCTTCATGTTTGCTCATTTTTCGTTTTTCTTCTCGTTCTTGCTTCTTTGTTGTTCTCCCCGTTTGCCTTCTTCTTCTTCCACTTTTCCACTTCTTTCTGTTTTTCTTGTTTCTTTCTCTTTAAATTCCTTGTACCCGTGCTGGCTTTCATCCAGCCTAACTGGAGCTTTCGAATCGGTCGAACGCCTTGTTCTATATTGCCCGTTCCAACGCCTTCCAATACGGGAAATGCAAAATATTGCCTGCTATGGTTCTCTTAACCATAAATATATATATACTCTGTCACCACACAAATCTGCAGAAGGTGACGGTAACGTCTTTAAGGCGAAGTTGGACCTCAAAGGAGAAAGGAGAGACGCCTGCCCACTTCAACGCTACGCGTCGCTAGCATTATTAGAGCGTTTGCTACCTGTCCGCTAACTGTTCACGTAATCGATAACTGGGGTAGTGTAGTGCATAGCAAGTGCGTTGTGTAGTTTTGAGTCCCTGTCGTTATGATCCAGTAGTTCTATAGACGTTTCAGTTCGCATAGTGTGGACGCAACGTGCCCAGTTAAGCAAAGCAGCACGGACGAGGGCCGTTGTTCGAGTCAAGCCGCAGGACCACACCTCTGCCCTCAAATGCACACTCTCCCTATCTCCGCCTATAAGGCCAGCGCTGGACTTACGGGTTGAAGTGGTTGAATTCTACCGTCTAAGTTTAATTTCGAAAAATAAGTGATTCTATTCAACCAACTGAATTGGACCGAACGTCGTTGCGGCAACGAACTGCGACGCAGCTACTACGTGTATGCGATGCAAAATAGCGCGCAAAAGCCCGCGTACTTTCAAGAGTAAAGCTAAGGTTGGCTTCCGATATGCATCTTTATTTTGAGCGTACCCGGGAAATCTGTGTAGGTATGCGCGTAAACGGCGCTCGCGTAAGCTGGCCATAGCCGGCCAGTCTACCTGCTTCGTGGCTCTGCTGAGATTTTTCCGAAGGTCAAACTTCGTATTGAGAGCATCACACGCCACCACACTTGCGTTGGGTCGTCCATCATTGGTGTTTCGTTTCGCTCGTCGATACTGTCACGGCTGCGTCTATAGTGCTGTCTGGTAGTGGGCACAACGCTCGTCGAGACGGCGCGGCTCCATATTAGGTCACCGCGAATAGCGACTAGATACCCGTCAGGACAGTTCGACAGGTTGACTTACAGACGAGGAGATGTGCAAACGTACGTACTCGGCACACACTAGATGTTGGCACGATTTCCCAGATCCTGGGCTAAAACTGTGTCTCCAGAGACACCGTGCCAGGCCTTGTCTATCACAATGATGTCCAACAGGCGCACCGCACCAGGAGGAATGAAGGAATGCAGCGGGAACGCAGAAAACGCCCACTGGGGATAATGCTTGTCCACATAATATAAGGGCAAACGATATGTGTGTGTATCGTTTATCAATGGTAAACGTACGTTACATCAGACAGACTCGATTAAAAGTTGCTTCATTAATGACTCGCCCAAAGAAATTGTTGCAAACAGAGCTGCCGAAGCGCAAATGCCATGCCTCTGCCTCTGTAGCTGGAAGCAACTAGATCAACGGTACACGGAACGTTTCGCGCTTACAGATTTGCCATGTGGGCTTTTTGATATATAGTATTTGTATAGTGCCAATTACCTATAGTGTATTGTGTATTAATCTAATCCGTATACCGAAGCGAAACGTTCAACTTACTCGACCAAATCGCTTGAAAAGCACTCCGGAGCCGTTGACATGCTATAAAGGTTGAGAATATGCACCTGTTAAGTGTGGCGTAAATCAAGAAATGCAACAGCGTTTCTTTGGATTGCTAGCAGTATTACCGCAAGCACGTTGTCGACTACACAATTTCAAAAAAATCTTGACAGGCCGACAATGTTCACTTTCGTACGGTTGTTTTTAGGTTTTTATAATCTAAACCGCTGCTCTAAGCAGCAAAGTTCGTGTTATATCACATGCAATGCAGGGGAGCTGATTGTAGAAACGTTGTGGACATTACCATGCAATTGCGGCTATTTAGTGGTACTACCACCATCTGTATAGGCAAAAGAGTTTGGTTTCACTCATATCGAGTAGGCGGAGAAAGTCGGAGGAAGCGCTCAGTGCTGGCAACATATGAAGAGTCTGCTATTTGTAGACGCGTCAAGGTGTTGCCAATTTTGACTGCCAAGTTTGAAGCAACGGACAAAATTGCGCCATGACTTAAATCGGCGATGACAAATAGACAAAAAAAATAGACAAACAGTTACAGACAGACAGATGCTAAAGAGATTTCAAATATTTCAAAACGCTATTTTCGTTTTGCTTTGGTGCTCCGGCGATGGTTTTTTTACGTCCGTATCACACAATCAAAATCTGTGGGTGGACAGGCAGTTACAGAGTTCGCCCAGACCCAAAGACTGCCAGACCAATCCGCCGACCATTCTAGCGCCGAAATAACCTTGCAGAAGGGACGCGCTGCCGAACAACAAATAGCGCGACGAATAAGCGCTTTAGATGGGGACCAATTTTTCGGACGACGGCGACAATAAAGCTAGTAGATGGGGAGGAGATCGGCGGGCCGACGAGATAGAACTGCAAACGAGGCGCACGGGGGGTGGGAGGCGTGCTGCGATTTGCCAATCTGTACTTGCAGGTGCACAGTCAGACTAGCCAATGATTGTAGGCGCCGATGTTGGGTGATCGCCGATCGGACCCGCCCGCGCCGCTTGGTTCGGATATTGCCTTCGGGTGTATCAAACTTCAGCCCAGTTTGCTGTACTACACCTTTGCTCATATCGGGTTGGTTGGTTGGCTGTCTGTCTGTCTGTCAGCCTGCCTGCCGACGCTAAGCTTTCGTGTTTCGGGCGTGTTTTCCCGTTTTGCCATTCCTCACACCTCAGACACTGCCTCGATTTTCCAGACCCTTCGCACAGCCCAGCGGCCTGATCCACCGTCCAGCGCTTGGCTAGCCGTACTTCCGTCCGGACTTGTTCCAATATATGCAACGTTTTTTTTTCTTAACGGAATTTGGCCACGAGCGCAATGCTAGCGTTGCGGAACATATACGTGTGGGGGAATAAGGAAGGAGGCAGAAGAGGAGAGGAGGGAGTGAGAAAGAGGGCTCTGAAGAGAGAGGTGAAGAAGAGCCAGCCAGAGACAGTGAAACAGCGACAAATAGAATAGGAAGAAGAAAGTCGAATAAAAAGTAGACAGAAATCGATATAGATGCGTACAGAGGGGGGGGGTGCGTTTCGATGGAAATATCATCGGGTGAGGCCGTCGATGGCCCGTCATAGCTTTGTTTGCATCAGACAATGTCGTCGTAGCATTTCGCTTTGCGTTTTAATCGTGTTGAATGGCAACATCCAAGCGACTACTGCCTTGGCTCGAGCTTTTTGACTTTCTTGTCTCAACCTACCTCCACTGTCTACTCCCGCCTTCGAAGCCCGACCTCACCAGGTTTCATTTGTAGTCTATTTCTGAGGCGACACGCGATGCACGCGGAGAGGAAGCGTGGACAGCAGCTGTTGTTGGTCAGGAGAGACGGCAACGAATGCGGCAACCTTAGCCGGATGCATCGAAAGGCCAACCACCTTCTAACCAATGTGGTCACGGCACACAGTTTTTTAAACCATTTGCTGGCAAGAGTAGTGTTTGATGCAGTCGAGATTGCTGGTATTAGCCGTCTTAACAGTCGAGAGCAGGCTTGGATGGTATTATTTTACAGCGTTCGTGCAGTTTGATGAATGGAAAAGCTTTGAGCTATTGCTTGAGATAACACAAGTCGCATGCTCCTCACAATGGTATTATGATAATAACCATATAACCAGCATTGTACGTGTGTAGATCATTAGCGCTAGGCTCAACATTGTATATCGGAAAGAGCTGACAGGTAGGGTATGAAAACACGTCACTCGATTTTGTAGAGAAATTGAACCCTGTCTAAGAGACGGATGGAGGACATGCTGTAGCAACGGGACATCCCTAAAAATGATCCGGACCCTTCGCCTCAAACCGCCAAGTACACTGACTTGTAAAAGTTCCATAGGCAAACATTTGTAACGAACGTAAGGGTAGCAACGCAGCGAAGCTGATACTTAGGTATGCTAGACTTTCACGCGTGATAACCTATGCTTTGTAAAAGTATGTTGTTGTTGTTATTGTTGTTGTCATTATTATTATTATTATTATTATTATTATTATTATTATTATTACTATTATTATTTTTTAAATACCTTGCACATTCCAAGATGTCCGACAAAATCTCTGCCAACACTACCGAATCTACGAATGCGAATACGACGATCGAACAGTTATCGTAGGATATAGAATAGTTGTGTGTGTTTCTGAGACTATGACAAGTGATTTCTCTGACGGAGTAAGTAATTTATGTATGCACTCAATACGACGGCGTGCCATCCGGAAAACCTTAATCACGGATCGGATTGCCATAGATTTTGTACCAAAAATTATTGTCAATGCACATTTGCCTGAATGCGTTAGTTTTGCACGCTCTGAATGGTCGTAGGATTCTAAGGTATTGAATGTAAAAGCTAACAAAGGGACTTTAATGTGCAATATATTGCAAAAAAAAATTTAAACACTATTCTAGTCAGCGTTGTATATCTGCAGAGGAGGCAGAAAGTTCTGAACGAATACGACGGTGTAAAAGGGGACTGGTTGTCTCGCAACGCACGTTGTGTGCTCCTACGTCGGGCAACAACACTAATGTTACAGATCTCAGTCATTTCACTTCGAAACAAGACTTATTTATGAGCGTGCTCCATTAAAAAAGTATTGCTTTACGAGCCTTTTATTTCCTATATCTCGCCCCCCGAGAATATATATAAGGTAGATTTCCCTATCTACTCTATATATATATATATATATTCTCGAAAAATGTCCGGTCATCCAGGATGTACATACACAAATTTATGTTTAGACGCCCACAACAAAGCAAGCTAATATTCTTCTAAACTAATTCAGTTTCTCACTGGAGCTATTTTGGGGTAAGTCTCCCTTTTAGCGGCCTTTGAAAGGGGACGTTGTCGAGCGCTGCGGACGGAGCTGTACTCAGACTCGCTTACTAGCTTACTCTCTTTATTTACGGACTTATTCCATTCATTAATGGCGTAGGAGCAAAGTACATGATTCGTCAGCGGAACATGGAAGTGGAGACGACGCGCAAACGTTCTGTGCTGTTAGTCGTAAGCGGGTCCATTTTAGGCGCGACACAAAACTAATAAATAGATCGAT
>QVRM01003884.1:0-24506 GCA_003439945.1 Dermanyssus gallinae | reverse complement strand
ATGGACCAGCTAGCCGCTACGGGCGTCATCCCGCAAGTTTTTCAATACTGGTAGCTACCTGAAAGCAAACTCTGTCATCTAGATGGCGGCGTTCAGAGACAGTAGCTCTTTCTGCAACCTACCTGCTAGCCCTAAGGCGACAATATTAAGCTCTAAAAGATCATCCAGCCGGGATGGATATAGATATATATATATCTAACACTTACGCGCTATGTACGTACTATGTAAGCGGAGCTATTATCGTGCGTGAATACCGACGTGGTATTCACGGTCCCCTCTTTGCTCAGTAGTGCAGCTTCCAGACGTTGCAAATAGAAAGAAAGGAGAGCATTAATAGCAGCAAATGAAGCGACGATGCGAAAAAGAAGCGCGTGCATTCGTTGTCCAGATCTTTTAGTAGGGTCGCCAACGGTGTATCATCTTCTTTTGTCGCCGTATCGCATCTGCTGGCCATCATTCGCCGACTTGGCGACATCAGCGTGCTGCGTTGGGTTTGTTGTTGTTGTGTTGTGTTGTTGGTGGTGTTGTTGTGTGTTGTTGTGTAGTTGTTGTTGTTAGCGTGTTGTTGTTGTTGTTACTGTTGCTGATTAATCGATGACGACGACGACCGCCAATGACGACGAAACACAAGACCGCCGTTGTTTGTCGTCGACTATGAGTAAATAGATAATGTACGGCAGCGAGTTATGTTGCCCCTGCTTCCCGTTACCCCTGCCTTTTCCCTGTACCCCTTCGGCCCTCCCTCCCTATCGTCTGCTACTTGCGTCGTACGTTTCCGTCGCTACCGCCACTCTCGCTAGCCGCCCATTCGCGTTCCCTGCCCACCCTGTTTATCGGTCGCTTCTCCCTATCCTATTTTCCCTCTCGTTTCCTTTCTCTCGCTATATCTCTCACCTGCTATCTATCCCCCTTGTTCTCTCCGTTTGTCTTCCTCTCCCTACCTCTAACTTTATCGGCGTATAACGCATAATCTCTCTCTCTCGTTCATGTGTTTATCTAGCGTATTATCGTTTGGTTCTTAAGTGACCAACCATATTGACAAGGGAGGAAACTACTGCCGTTGTTGTCATCGTCGGCGGCGGCTACCGAAGTCCGATGTCTACCAGAGGCCGCCGCTTTGGCGTCGGGCGCGGACAAAACGCAAACAACCCGGGCCGACACAGCCGACAGGGCAGGGCACAACACGACACGACGCGGCGCAAAGCGCGATGACACCAACATTGACCACGACGCCCAGCGACGCGACGCGAGGAAAGCATCAAGCGAGCAATAGTCCGAAGACCTTGCGCGGCAAGGAAACGCGACACCCCCCTTCCCACCCCCGAAGTCTGCTCCTTAGCTCCCGTTGCCGAAGTGGGCGCTGACTACGAACGAACGAACGAACGAACTCCTAGCTGGCCGACTGGGAAGCAAAGGTACCGCGTTCTATCCGCGGAACCTGTGGGAGAAGTTCGGTCGGGGTGGCGGGAGGTGACGGGTGGGTGCGCTCGTGGTTGTAGAGCTCTCCTGTCGTGTCACCGTAATTGCCGTTTGTCGTTGTTGTGTAGTAGTAGTAGTAGTAGTAGTAGTTGTTGTTGTTGTTGTTGTTGTTGTTGTTGTTGTTGTTGTTGTTGTTGTTGTTGTTGTTGTGTTGTTGTTGTTGTTGTTGGTTGTTGTTGTTGTGTGTTGTCATCATCATCATCATCAATCACCATTTCATCAGCATCATCATCAGCATCATTGCCGCCGCCATCATCACCACGATCCCGAATCGACGTCCGGCGACGAAAAGTCTGCGCGATGAAGCGTCGGGGCGGAGTCGTCCGCGCGCTCGCCTGTTTCATTCGCCAGCCGTCAGCCCGTCGACGCGGCGCGCGCGAAATTTTGAACCTTGCTGCCTCCTCGGGCATTGCTCGCGACGTGTCGTCTCGCTGTCACTACTCTGTTGACACTGAGGTGGAGTCCGGCGGGGAGCGGGGCGTGAGGGGCTTCGGGGGTGCCAATACACTCTCATCGGCGCCGATTGGCGCCGTCGTCATTATAATGGTTATTGACGGTCACTCGATCTCGCTTGACCGCTTGTCGTTTGTACTACATCTGCTCCGTTTTTGCTGCTACTGCGCCTATGTCTACTACGAGCTATGGCTACTACTGCTGGCTACTGTTGTTGCTGTGCTTCCATTCCTGCGGTCCTCGGTTAATGTTGTTCTTGTTGCTTTGTTGCTGTGCCGTTGATGCTTTCGTTGCTGTCGTGTTGTTGTTGTTGTTGTTGCTGCTGCTCGCCGAATCTCAAGCGAGAAGATCAGGCGCCCTACTGGCTGGATAAGTTGTACGGCTCGAGACGACAGATCGTGGGAGATCGATAAGGCAACCCCACGGCACAGTGTAACCAGCGGCCGCGCGTGTTGTTGCCGGTGTTGCTAATGCTACTGGTGCTACCGTATCACAACACCCCATGCACGACACGAACGCCTCACCTATATGTCGCCGCCGCCAGGCACATGCATATGCAGTGCGCGGACGCACTTATATATATATATATATATACAGTGCACTACTGTAGATATATGCATGTATACGAGTATATACAGTGCACGACTGTAGACATATGTATATATATATATATATATAAGTTTAAGGTAAAATTCAGGGTGCAAGTGTGTCTTTGTATCGAATTAAGTCATTTGTGTGCAATACATGCACGCAGAGCTGTTATGTTCTTTGATTTTACAAGCTGCCCAATATGTTGTCGTCGTTGGCCCGTGTCTCTGGTTCGTTTCCGTGGCCTGTGGGTACGTGGGGTGCTTTAGGTCACCGAGAGACCTTGAGTTGATATTGTACTACTACTACTACTACTACTATTACGGTTAGGTTGAATTGCCACCTTGGATTGACCTGAGCCTCCTATACAGCTTCTCATACTGCTCCGTCGATATAACAAACACCATTCGTGCCGTTATCGGCATTGTTATTGTTGATATAGTGTTGTTGTTGTTGGAGTTAGTGTTGTTGTTGTTGCTATTGCGGTTGTCGCCTTTACGTTGCCCATGCCTATAGTGTAGTGCTGTAGGACTGTTACGCTGACGCCACGAGCTACCTCACGTCTTACCGGCATGTGGGGTGCCGTTGTCTTGTACTCTACGCCACCCCCTCCCCTTCCCTCCCATCTCTACCAGCCATCGTACGCGATAGCGCAGTGCTTCAATGCAAAGCGAAGCAAAACCATCATCCCGTGCATGGTTGAAGGAGCTGCCTGACTACCTGACAGACTATCTGAGTGACTGAGTGAGTGAACGCGGTCTCTGTCTGTGTACCGTGAAGCCCTTGGGTTCTCCGCGCGCGGTCGCACATTTTGCTAATCAGTCACGCGATAAGTACTAGTGTCCCCCTCATCTTACCATTCTTTGTTCGCTTTCGATAGATATCGCCAATCTTTCATTCTGTCTCACTCTTAGGTTTATCGGCACCAGACACTGTCTAACACAAGTAGCAACAGTAGTAGCAATAGTTGTAGTCGAAGTAGTAGCAATAGTCAGTAGCAATAGTAGTAGTAGTAGTAGTAGTAGCAAACGTACCAACAGCGCTTTTTGTCAACGCGGTATCATGCGGTTAGGCGTCTTTGTCGCCGTTCCTGGCTCAATCTCGAAAGCTGAATCAGCACAGCGGATTTGCTAAGTACGATGAAAGTTGTGCTGCTGTTGTTGTTGCTGATGCTGCCGTTGTTGTTGTTGTTGTTGTTGCTGATGCTGCCGTTGTTGTTGTTGTTGTTGATACTGTTGTTGTTGTTGTTGTTGCTATTGTTGCTCTGGCCAGTCAGCTAGGGGTCCCCGTTCTTTCAGGCCTCGGGCCTACTTTGTATCTAACTTTTCCATCGATAAATCGATGCACATCTAAGGATGGAGTGGAGCAAAGATTGTTTTTCCTCTCGTTGTTGGCCATTTTGATTCTCGAACTGCGCACGCACGCGAACAAACGCGCCGTTCATCTAGCCAGCCGTTGAACAACGAGTCACCCCGATCGATCATATTTAGGCATCGTCTCCAAATTGCCAGGGCGCTCATTGACCGAATCTACGCGACAGCTATTAACATCTGTAGTTGCTGTATTTGCTGACCGATCTCAGTGCCACCGGCACACAGTAACAACAACAGCAGCAGCAACAGTTTTTTTTTGCTGTTAAAGAAAACAGCAATAACAACAACTAGAATTAAAACAGCACTAGCAGGCACAAATATATACAAGGTATGCTTAAACTTGGTGAAAAAATCATTTTTTGTCAATGGAAAGGGGAGCGGAAATGTTTCGTACAGGAGTGAGGAAAAAAATCCTAAGCTGTGATTTTTGGGTGTCCGACTTAAATTTATAAAATGCACGAGTGTGAAAGAGCGGTACATTATCTAAAATATGATTGAATTCCACATACAATAGTATGATTTTGCGAACTCTTCTTAATATCTTAATAGTTCCTGCTCTAGCTAAGCTCAAACATATTTTTGATTATGTAGAATATTCTTCGGATTGCGACGGTGTGCTGATTTTTCAATTGGGTAGTGCGTTCTCTGACAATCGTGCCTTTGTAAACTATAGAAGAAAATGACAGCCGCCCTAAAATCACCGCTTAGGAAAATGTTCAACTCACTCTTGTACGAAACGCTTTCGCTCCCCCTTTCTATATGCAACATTGATTGCGTCACCAAAATTAACCATATGCCTGAGTTTTGTGTGCGATTTTGCGGACACAGTGTATATATATATATATATATATATATATATATATAGACATATATCTGTATCACGGAGTTATTAGCGTAATCGCCCGCTATCCGGAAGAGAACAGAACGTGGTTTTAAGTGGAGCCAAGGAGCCTAGAGGTAGAGATGTAGCATACGAAGAGCCTGTTTGCTGGGGCAGTGGACCCTGTGCAATGCAAGCAATGCGCGTGCAATTGGACCTCCGTATATTATCATTATCTCCCTCGACTTGCTTAAACTTAGCTTCTAGCCAAAAATCATAGTTATAATAATATTAATTATATTTAAGCTAACAAACGTGAGTATAGTTTATCATTAAATGTAAACATGAAAGTAGACCTCCTTCGTTGTGTCTGTTTGTTGCCCATACTCGATTTGATTTCATTGTTGCGCGTACAATTTTCAAACCACGCGCTCTTAGGGGAAAACTACACATGGCAACAACATGCTTGGCTGATTAACACTTATTAATTTGCTCAATTACGGAACTGAAAGACGGAAAAGGTTCGCTGTTTCTTACATATTTGCTTTCACAACAACGTTATACGTAATTGACCGTGAGAATCTTAGATAAATGGGTAAACATATAAGTGCTTTTGTGTAAACTTGGAATTGCTCGTTTAAGTTTTTTATACTTATGTAAGGCAGACAAAATAGCTATTGAAGTAAAAATTGATAGGATAACGCATATAGTTAATTTTTATATATGACTTCTCCTTATCTCAGCACTATATACTCGTACACCCTCCTAGATCTGCTTAAATCTAACTCGCTACTTGCATTATTATTTTAAAAAAAATAATATATATATATATATATATATATATATATATATATATATATATATATATATATATATATAAATATGTAATGAGGTAGGCCTTTATTAAACGAATGGTGTGTTCTTCCTTTCCAAGTGGTTTGCTTGTAGTTGTTTTTACCTTTCCACAGGAACATATCGGTCATAGCTTTTTATTTGCTTGCATAATTTTTAAACATCACGACGATGTTATCTGGTGTTTAAGTCTCTGTAGTTTTAGTAAATGTATGTAAAGTTTTTTTTTCACCGCTCGATTTGTCAAAGTGCGGTCGTTTTTTGGCCAGCTCCCGTAAGGCCCCCAAGACTCACCAATGGCGCCACCGCACAGCCTTCACGTAAACACATTGCGTAGCGATTCCAATTTATCCTCTGCGCAGTGTGCCACCGAGTTCCGTGCTGGCACTAATGAATGACGCTGACCCTTCCTTCGTCCAACCAGCCACCTTCAAGTGCAACCGTGAAGCAATATAGCATTGGTCCGATACGCAAAAAATATGATTGGCCGGTTTGCGGCAGGTTATACCGTAGAGACTGTATACCACACTGTCTCTACGGTAAACCACACTGTCTCTACGGTATAAACCTACTGCGTAATGGGCAATCATATTTTTAACCGCCTCACGCAAGCTAAGGAGCCCGGATAGGTTGAAGCAAACTACTTTGCCTGACCCGCTTGCGACGTTCTGAGTGGTTATTCAACGGCAACGACGCAGGAGAGAGCTTTACCGGGGTTCCCCGGCCACCGGGTTCCAAACTCACCACGTCACTCTTAAGCTCTCCCAGTCCCACGTCGGTCACCTTTCAGCTGGTCCTAGGTTTGTAGATAGGTGGCATTTTAAGTCATTCGATCACCAGCTGCACGAGCCCGGCCTGATGTGTTAACTGTCGCGGTGCCCACATAGCTTGTCAGACAGAGCTCCTGTCCTCGCCTGTTATGTCCCTGGGAGAGGAACAAAATCATACATTGACGTCCTCAGGCTGCCGACTCAAATGCATCCCACGGCCGAGATCACTAGAATTTCTCTGAATTCAGCCGACACACAGCTATTTTCTGAACCGGACGATGACAAGTGTCTTCTCGTACTAAGAGCTCATAGGGCCTTTTCCTACAGAGAAATAGTACCTGACTAGTATGCGTTACCCAGCTCCAACATCTTCTCGCCAAAGAAGAAGGTATGTCACCCATTTTTCACCCAGCCTTCGCCGATGGTACACGTCTCAGTTTGTCCTAAAACTGTATTCAAAACGTATCTATCTTACGCAACTCGTCCGCATGAAAAAACTACATGTTAAAAAGTCATCGAACCTATCCTGTTCTTGTGCAGTTTGATCTGTACATATCGTAGCAGGCCCGGGGTGAGAATAAAGTCCGCAAAAGGCATGACGATTCTTTAAAACTGCAGACGGAGCTGTCGAGCCATTCATTTTTAACCCATGTGATAAGGTCTGAAAAAACAAGCTATACTCTTAACATATACAAGATCCATTCTATGTGTCAGCTACTTAGATAGGCCGTGCTGCAAGATTCTGATGAGCCTCCTGTTGACATCCACAACCTTGGCAAGCCTTAGCCTGCTACACGCAGGTCTTCCAAAAATGGTCTATGACCAGATTAGAAGTGAAACGGGCAAACTATAAGCGGTAGCTTTCCCTTAGGAAACGTACAGAGGGAATATGAATTATTAAACGTACAGAGGGAATATTTATTCTTTATTATTTTTGTTAGCGATACAAAGTTAAATCGCCGGTCGAACAAAACAAACAATCTGCACGCTGCTACACTTTGCACTAAATGCATTCGATTAGTATATATATGTATGTATATATATTTATATAGCGGTTTTAAAGAAAAATGGCGAAATTAACCCTAAGCATGGTTGGGTGTTCAGATCTATACAGCCGGTCATTTAGCAAAACGCCAGCAAGCGATAACGACGATGATGACGTTGGCGTAGGCACCTCGTTTCGACCTCACGAGATCTATCTCAGACTCCTAATTGCTGTTCCACCTGCAATTATGGCATAATTGCCGTTTAAACAAGACGCGCGTTAAGGCGATACGACGGCGACATCGGGACTGCCGTAACACGGCTGGCGACACTGGTGTCTATGGCGGCGCAGGGTCGTGTCTAGACTGGTGGCCACTTGTTATTAGATCTTCTCCCTTTTCCCGTGGTCTTTTTTGCCTACAGTAACGCTCCCTCACTTTATATATATATATATATATATATATGTATATATTCGTTACGTGTCTTCGGATACAGGAATGCAATCGCAGTAGACATAACCACGATGAAACGTTTTATTAGAGCAGACTATCTGCTGAATTGGTGTACCTGTCCACATTTAGCACTCTGTTTTCTCTCACCTATTTAGACAACAAAACATTTCATAGTGGTTATTTGTCGCTGTTACTTCTGCAATACTTCAGTGAGAGACAGGAAACCGGCTGAGAAACAACGAGAAAGAACGAAAACGCGAAAAGAAAAGGTATGCGAGGAGGAGAAGGCTATCCGAGAAGAATCAAACAAGCAGTGAATGACTGGGTGCCTAAATAAATTACTGGCTTAGCTTTAAGCAAACGAACACACATACACACACACTAACACCCCCCGACGTCAGAAGGGGCTCATCATTTCAGAGACGGTAGGGTAGGTGACCCCCTATTCAACCAACCCCCTTGCGAGTGTGTGTGCGCGTGTGAATATCGAGTGAGGTCGTAGTGGCGAAATGGCGCCACCAAGCGATCAATCGGCCCATCGAGCAGCGATCTACTGTTGGCTGAAGAGCTTGACGAACTGACCACACCACCTGACCCGAAACAGGAGCTTCAAGCAGGTCTTCGTGAAGACCTGATTAACATCGTCACCGTCACCGTTAACCATCACCCTCAACTCAATCAACCTCATCATCATCATCGTGGACGATCGTCGTCGTCGTCGTCGTCGTCGTCGTCGTCGTCGTTGTTGTTGTTGTTGTGTTGTTGTGTTGTTGTTGTTGTTGTTGTGTTGTTGTTGTTGTTGTTGTTGTTGTTGTTGGTGTGTTGTTGTTGTTGTTGTTGTTGTTGTGTTGTTGTTGTCCTCATCACCACCATCATCAACTGGATCGCCATGATGTCGTCATCGTGATCATTATCATAATGGCGCACAAAGTTCCCGCACATCAATCCGTAGTCTACCATCGATCTATCCATCCAGTGGTTCGTCTCCTGTGTGTTCTCACAGTATATCTTCTTTGTTCCCGAGCTTCTTTAATCGGAACGACTTCAAATTGTGTTCAAAAACACGGCGGTGCTCACGAAGCCGAGCCATGAGCGCACTGGACCAAGAAGTGTTGGCGTCTGGCCGATCGACACATATTGACGACCGTGTTCGACGACGAGGACCTCTGAGGTCGCGTCGTGTGCTCAACATACTCATACTTATAATAATAATAGGAAGAAGAATAATGGCAGCCGTCAATCAATCAGAATACTGTTTATTGTAGAAAACAGTAAAATGCGACCAGTAGCTCGGCTCCCGGCGTTCGTTCTCTGTCTGGCCTTTCTTCCGCTGTCATACACCGAGGTATCAGCTAACCAGGTTTAATTTTAATCGGTGGACCGGTGCGGTAACGATATCTTGCGACGTGCTCTGATGTTGTGATTCGTGGGGTCGATCACAAGCTTTTTTGTCAGTTTTGAGTGGCTGTTTCTTGCCCCAAATGCCAAATGATTCAGGACCAAACGCCATTACGTGGCCTTCAAGAATAATAATAATACGTTGTAAAATAAGTTGGTCTAAGTGGAGCGCTAGTTTCCGCTTGCGTACAACTTTGTAAAAGTGTATTAATAATATGAATATGTAATTTACATTGTAATATTTATAAAACGGAGATAAATTTTACAACACTTTTTTTAAAGTTTGTCCTACATTCTGTCGAGATTAAGAATCGGTAAGAGGTTTACATGAAATTCACTGTTTGCTGCCTAAATAGAACGATTACGGAGATTGCTGTGAGAACAAAAAATGTGACTTTAGAGAGGCAGCTACGCATAAAGCGTCACCCGCAGACTGTCATACCACAAACATCTCATTTATGCAGGTTATACGTTGCTATGCTTCAAACGTGGTGTCTGTGCTAAGCTATATTATTTTCATATAGACATAGGATTACCCTCCATTCTGACCTTTATATACATTTAAAACTTTGATCTACAGTATATCGTGACTAACGAGGTATATCCACGATCAATGGCGTATATGTCGCTCGCGAAGGAACTTTAAAAACTCTTTAGAAAGTGTCTCTAGGTTAAGATTTTTGTTCTGGTTAGGTTCTTTATCAAATGTTTTGCTGTGAATATTGACAAACACAGGCATAATGGTCCTTCTTGGAACGACATTATGCGTTTTTAATTTGAATAAAATGAACTTGGATACGCCAACTCCTCCCGGAAGCAATACTTGTAAGTTTTAAACAACTAATACACAGAATAGTCTTCTTTTGGAATCATATAAATGCTAACATCCGGTTTGCTATTTCTCTGAAAAAGCCCCGCGGGTATCAACCGCAATTTAACTACACTTTTAGCATATAAACTTGCCCGTGATCTCCTTGAAGAAACCCAAAACATGGCATACCAAACATATCGGACCTTCTTCGTTATGGCGCTTGCAGAAGCATTTTTCAGTGCAAGCGCTTCTACATTCTGCAAAACACTTCATAGTTATTTCTCCAGCATAAGATGTTCATTCGTTTTCTTATTTTTGCCTTCGGTGGAAACGTCTTTTACTTCTCGCGGTACGCTATGCTTCTTGCTCTAGGATAAGAAGCAGTGTCCCCCGTTGTGCAACATATCACGCACTTGTGCCTCCATCATCCTTGTAGTAATTATAGTAGTAGTAGTAGTAGTGATAGTAGTAACAGAAGATAATTCGAGCCCGGTGGCGTAGTGGCTTAAGTCTGCGCCTCGCAACCGGAGGACCCACATAGGTGCGCGGGTTCAAGTCCCACCGTTGCACGTTTGTATTTATGGGGGTCCGTCTATGAAGCAATGTGAAAAACAGTTCCGTGGACGTTAAATCTTGGCTGAGGGTCAGCCCGAAAACTTTACTTTATTAGCTGAAGTAGTTGTAGTATTTCCTCTACCGATTGTGATCGAATTCCGAGCTCGTAGAGGACAAAGGATCCTAACAAAAATGTTATAAATGGAAAAAACGATTAATGCAAATGGAAAAAGCAAGTGGTCATAGTAGTAGTAGTAGTTGTTGTGTTGAGCCCGGTGCTGGCATCGGAGACATACAAGTAGAGAATGGAACGAGGAATGGACCAGGACAATATCAGACGCGCCAAAAGCTCCGTCCTCGAAAAATGGCTCTGGCTGAAAAGCATCATTAGAAAGAAATTATTATAAACGGAGCGCATAGAAGAACCTCTATTTTCAGCGAAGTAAAATAATTCGAATAGTTCCAATGAAAATGGCTGTAACATATATTCAAAAAAAGTAGTAGTAGTAGTAGCAGTAACAGTAGTCTGTGAGCCCGGTGGCGTGGTGCATGCGTCTGCGCCTCGCGACCGGAGGAGACACATAGGTGCGCGGTGGGCTCGAACCCCACCGTTGCACATTTGTATTTATGAGGGTCCATCTGTAAAGCAATACGCAAAGCATTCCCACAGACGTTAAATCTTGGCTGAGAGTCAGCCCCAAAAAGATTATTTTTCAGTACCAGTAGTCTAAAGTAGTAGTGGTCCCCGGGCATGACGGTAACCGACCTGGTCGACGCCATGCTCGACAACGAGGAGAAATGCAAACAGGGAATGGGTCTGATGGAAGGCGTAACGAGGCTGAAAAACGAACTGAAGCGAGTACGAAAGGCCACGAGCCGACGGCAAGGGGCGTCGTCCACAGCGATCAGCTAGCACCGACCGAGGAAGCGTATGAAGGAGTACAGGAAGAGGAATCCCCATTTTGCATTGATATAAAACAAAGGAGACCACTGGAAATGGTTATATCAATAAAACCCTAAAAAAAAAGTAGTAGTGGTAGTAGAAGAGTCGAGCCCGGTAGTGGCGTGGTGGCATGCGTCTGCGCCTCGCGACCGGAGGAGACACATAGGTGGGCGGGTTCGAGCCCCACCGTTGCCCCACATTTGTATTTATGAGGGTCCGTCTATGAAGCAATGCGAAAATTAGTCCCATGGACGTTAAATCTTGGTTGAGAGTCAGCCCCGAAAGGATTGTTTTTAGTAGTAGTAGTAGTAGTCACGGACGAGGTTTGACGATGTTACTCACACTGTCTTCCTCTGCCCAGCACTCGAGGCGGCACGAGCAGGTAGGAGCGCAGTGGCGGCCCCGTGCATGACGGTAACCGACCTGGTTAACGCCATGCTCGAAAACGAGGAGAAATGGAAGCAAGGGTTGGACCTGGTAGAAGGCGTAATGAGGTTGAAGAACGAACTGGAGCGAACACGGGTGGCCGCGACCCGACGACAAGAGACGTCCACAGCCAGTGGGTAGCGCCAAACGAGGAAAAGCATAAAGGAGAATAGCAAGTGAAATCTCCATGTTTCAGTGATGTAAAACGAAAGTGTACCGCTGGAATATGGTTATATGAATAAAACCCTAATATTAAAAAAAAAAAAAAAAAAGTAGTAGTAGTGGTAGAGAAGGTAGGCGCTTGCTGCCGCCGCCGTCACCGCCGGTTGCTCGTGGCTATAAGGCTATTAGTCGTGTGTGCGCTGTGATACGTCGGATTCATCGCGTTCACAATTGTCTATCTAATCGGATTCATCGCGTTCACAATTGTCTGTCTGTCAGTCCGTTCGTTGTTCCGCCCGTCTGTCCGTCTGTATGGCGTCCGTATGTAAGTCTGCTTCTCTGTCCGCCTGTGTGTCCGCTGTGTCCATCGATTCATTCGGTTCGATAGATGCTCTTCATTCCGGCACCCTGATGTAATTAAAATGGTGCCGGCAGAGACAGTGGGAGCAGCTGAACAGCAGCAGCGGCGGGCCGTCACCGCCGCCGCCGCTCCACCAACCCAAATGACGACGAAAGCGACCACAACAACAACAGCGGCGCGGTAGTGATCTCCGTAACGGACACGCGTCGCCGTTGTTGTTGTTGTTGGTGTTGTTGTTGTTGTTGTTGTTGGTGTTGTGTTGTTGTTGTTGTTGTTGTTGTTGTGTTGTGTTGTTGTGTGTTGTTGTTGTTGTTGTTGTTGTTATCGTTGATGTTATCGTTGATGTGGGTATTGTTACTGTTGTTATTGTTGCTGTCGTCGTCGTTGTTGTTGTTGTTGTTGTCGACACTGCCACCGTTCACTCAGGCAGCCAGTAGCTGCCAAGGAACGAAGGGACAAGAAGAAAGAGAGGAAGAAAGAAAGTTAGAGAGAATGCGAAAGCGAGAGAAACACTGACTGTCTATTTAAAGCTCGTTGTCGTCAGAGGCAGATCCATCTCCGCAAAAGTACCTATAGCTATACTAGCAGATCAGATACGAAGAGAGACCCGGAGCGAGAAAACGAGAAATAGCTAAAATTGAGAGAGAGAGAGAGAGAAAATGGGGAGAGAGGAAGGAAACGAGAATACTGTGTCCCTGTGTCTCGGCCTGTGGAATGTCTTGATGAATGTTCGACGTAATAGGGTAGAACAGCAGAGGAGTACACGCCGACACCGGGCGTAGTAGTAGTAGTAGTAGTAGTAACTACAGTAGCCGAATCACCTCCAACAGCAGCCGCAGCCGCCGCAATTGCAGCTACCGCAGTAGGGCCGCGCTAAAATCAACTGCGGTCCATACTGTGTTGTCCTAAGTGCGTCCTGCATGTAACAGCAACAACACAACAACAACCTGAGGTGTGCGTCAAATGAACGATTGAACGAAAGGCAGATTGTATGTGTGTGTCGAGACGTCTATGTGTATGTACGTGCGGGGTTAATGTATGAGGTGTGCACGGATCCATATATATATATATATATATATATATATATCTATACATATATATACATATATATCAATGTGTCCATTATGAACATGTGTGTATATACTACCGCTGCTGTTAATATGGTTGCTGCTGTTGTTGTTTCTGTTGCTGCTGCTACTGCCGGTTCTGCTATAACAGACAGCTACCGGTGATGGAGGCAGGCAGGCGTGTTCGCTAGACTCGAGATAGCGGCTTACGCGAAAAGCGTTCGCGTTGGCCAACCAATCACAGTCGATGGGCTCTTCAGATGTAATTGATATCAACACTCTCCGAGCGGAGAGATTTATACTCATTGGCGCGGCGGCTATGAGCCGCATCGTCCGCGGGGAGACGCAATCCCCCCCCCCCTTACCCCCGACGACGGAACGTGGTCGAACGCGCGCGCGCGGCGCTACATGGGGGCTGTCTATGCCCCACCGCCCCCCGCATCTAGTAGCCAATCGACGACCAACCGCAAACGAATGATCCGCCGATGGACCGCGACCGGCAAAACATAATGACCTGCCGCCCTATCCCGTAGTGGAAAGCAAAAATTGCATTGACTGCGGTTTCGCTCGGCAGCCTGACGGTATCGGCAAGGCCATCTTGCTTGCTACGACAACCCCAATAAGCTGCAGTGTAACGACAATATTAACAACAACGACGACGACGACAACAACAAAGGCTAAGAACAACCACAACAATAACAACAACAACGCCCATTTGACGCTAATCAGCAACAGCGCCAACATCAATACAATGAGTACTAAGAACAACTAAGTGTAACCAAAACAAAAAGCACACTATATGTATACATGTGTGTGAAACTTCTTTCTATTTGTAGCAATGAATTCGTATGCATGCGTGTGCGATCACACGATTGTATTGGGCCTTTTGCACGCTAGACTCAACAGGTGTAACAATCAATGTCAACTAGATAACCATAAAGTGTACTAAATATTATGAAGCAAGTTTATATTTATATATATATATATATATATATATATAAGGCGAGCACTGCCGAGTGTGCAAACGTATTGTAAATGATTAATAATCATCACAATATTATATATATATATATATATATATGGATGAGTGTGTATTTCTATATTTCAAAAATGTAGAATAGGTGGGAACAAAATGTGCAGAGCGTAAACCAAAAAAGGAGGAAAAACAGCGAAGCCGAAGAGTGACGTGGAAAAAGGCAGAAGAACGACCGAGAAGGAATAGCTTGCTGACAATAATGCAGTGGTGTTGGCGACAATCAGTTTAATCACGCTGGTCAGCACCAACAACACCGACGATATGTTCGGTGCACCGACATCCACGGTGGGTGCCATTGCATCCCCGCTTTTGTCGTCTGGTCAGCCCAGACGGCTACCGTACAGGCTCCGCCCCGGACAGCCTGGCGCCTGCATGAACAGCCACTGTCCCCGCTAAAGGATTTTGATATTGCTACTGCGGCTATTGGTGTTGTTATTGCTGTTCCTGCTGATGTCGCTGTCGAGGTGTCGTCGTCGTTGTTGTTGCTGCTGCTGTTGTTGTAATTGTTGTTGTCACTGTGGTTGCTGTAGAGGCTTTGTTGATATTGTTGCTGTTGCTGTCAATATTCCTGTTGTTGTTGCTGTTGTTGCTGCTGCTGCTGCTGCTGTTGCTGCCCATGATATTGTTGTTGCTGTTGCCATCAACATCTTGTGTTTGTTGCTGTTTTATTGTTGTTGTTACAGCTGTCGATGTCTTGTTGGTATTGCTGCTGTTGTTGTTCTTGCTGATAATATTGTTGTTGGTTCTTTTATTGTTTTTGCTGATGTTGCTGTTGACGTATTGTTGTTGTTGTTGTTGCGGTTGCTGCTGTTGTTGTTGTCCTTGTCGTCGTAGGGGTTGTTGTTGTTGTCGTCATCGTCGTCGTCGTCGTCGTCGTCGTAGGGGTTGTTGTTGTCGTCGTCGTCGTAGGGGTTGTTGTTGCCGTTGTCAACTGCTACCGTTGCGGCTATGACGCACTGCCGATACAGCAGCTGCTGCAGCAACAGGTCAACCGAACATCGCGCGTTATCGTTAATGAAGTGCGTTGGTAGCCACCATCGGTCGGTGGACGTCACCCGCCGCCGACGACCCGCCACCGACAGCGGCGTGCGTGCATCGATCGGAGTTCATTGCCGCACTCACAGACACGCACACACACGCATCATGAACGCAATTTTTTTTGTGGAGCACAGAGTGGCCAAGTTGGGAGTAGTCAGAGTGACTCTAAGCTAGCCAATAAGGCAGTCCGTCCGTCCGTCACTGTGGAGTACGACCGAACAACGGATTGACCGAATGGACGATCGACGAGATGCCAGCCAACCAGATGAAGCCGCGAGGTGCTGCTCCCGTTCCGCTGAAGACCAATGAAGGCCGCCAATTCGGCCACACCTCCAAGCCGCCACCAAACGTTCCTCTCGTTGTTGTCACTGTTGTTGTTGTTGTTGTTGTTGTTGTTGTTGTCGTTGTTGTTGTTGCTGCTGCTGTTTTCCCCGTTGTTGTTGTTGTTGTTGCTGCTGCTACTGTTGTCCTTGTTGTTGCTGCTGCTGTCGTTGTCGCCTTCTTATTTTTTACTGCCTTTCTTCTTCTCCTTCCGCGTCGCCGTTAAGGGCGAATGATGTAGGAAGATCAAGGGAAAGCGTGATCCTGCTGCGGCTGCTGCTGCTGCTCGTTGGTGGGTCGAGCGATTCGGCCAAGCTAGTTGAAGCTCGACCAGCTTTTAACCGCTGACGACGACGACAACTTCGTCGATGAGGAACCAATCACCAACGTAAGGCCCCCGGTCTTGTCCGGCATGTCGGATGGAATTAGTGATGAAAACATCACCCGTCTGATTGATGCCCACCATTCTGATAGGGCGACACAGTCTATATACAATATGACAAGCACGCTCTCTCTCTCTCTCTCTTCCATCTCACACCAAGCTCTTTCTCACACACACACGCACACGCACATACGCACCCTTACACACTGTCTCACTCACATATACATACTTACATCCATAGGCACATACATGTTGTATTATATATGTCTGTATATGTGCTCACATGTGCAGCCGTGACACAAGCTGACAAAGAGCTAGCAGCTATCGAGAGGGAGTAGTTAAGCCAATCCAGCTAACCACCTACCATCATTCAATCGGGGACTGTGGATCCAATAGGATTACGAGCAAAACGCCGTAACTAGCAGACGCAAACGCAATACGCGAAGTAGTGGAAGACGCAGCCGTAGACGTAATAGTTGTAGTAGTAGAAGTAGTCGTAGTAGTCGAAGTGATAGTGATGGCAGGTCGGTGAAGACCATCGGTGAATTCATCGTCATCGTCGCTGTTGTGGCGAGGCGGCCACCTGTACACACGTGTGACTGACTAACTGACGGATTGATTAACTGGGTGACTCTTTGTCGCTCGCTCGTTCGCAACAACAGCAGTAGCAGCACCATCGCCAGCAACAGCAACAACAACAACAACAACAGCAGCAACACCAGCAGCAACAAACCACAACAACAGCAACAACAACAACCACAACAACAGCAACAACAAACAACCACAGCAATCATCATACGCGAGGCTGACAATACGCCGCGCCAGGGCGCTTGACCGAACGCCATGAATTGGATGGGTAGAGAGATCTTGTTGGGCCGTCCCGCTGTCTCTACACCTCGGTAGTTGTCGTCATCGTCTCGGTGCGTCGTCGTCGTCGTCGTGGTATGAACTCTGTAGCAGCAGCAGTAGAAACAACAGAAGAATCAGAAGCAGCAGCAGAAGCGACAGCGACATTATCCGTATTAGCAAGAGCACCAGCAACTCCCGCAAGAGCAGCAGCAGCAACAATGCGAGAAAGTCGCTAAAAATGATTCACGGGCCTCTTCATTCTCTACGGTGTCGAGCATGAACGGGCATTCTTTCTCGTAACAACCACGACGACCACAACGACAAGAACAAGAGCGAACAACAACAGCACCGACAGCAACACTAACAACGACGGCGACGACGACGACAACAACAGCACCGACAGCAACACTAACAACGACGACGACGACGACGACGACGACGGACGACGACGACGTCGACAACAACAACAACAACAACAACAACAACAACGACAACAACGACAACAACCGTCAGGAGGCTGGGTAGAATAAGAAGATAATTTGCTCGTCAGTCACAATTGTCCGCGTGTTTTGTCGAGACGAAAGTACGCGTACATCGAATGAACTAACCCGATCGTCGGCCCGAACGCTACGACGCTTAAACAAACTCGAACGAAAACACAGCAAAAACGGTCGTTGCTGCAGGTGATGTTATCCCATAGACACTAACTAGCCAATAATAGCTCGTAGTAGAGGTCTAACTGTCGAGGTTCATTTTGCAAGCTGTCGTTTTCAAGCCTTGTGCGATACATGTCTTCATGGGTTAAAAGTCACGTAAGAGAAAGAAAAACCAGACGTGAAGACTGCTGCATCACGCAAACGCCAACGAAAATAGGGCCCAATTTGTGTTTAAGCTCTATCAGATCAATTAGGACACTGTGCGGTCTCGAGAGCAAGTCAATGCTTGTAAACTTGAAGTACTTTAGTACTTCAAGTTACCCCCCCCCCCTACTATACTAAACGAAAGATCTAGAATGGACATCTAAGACAAATAACTGGATCGTAAAGACAGGTAGAACAGAAAATATTAAAGTAATTAAATTAGCAAACTAAACGGAGATAGCTCGTAAACTCCGCTAATTTAGCCGTTGTGGCTGACGTTGATCAGCATCGCCATTATCGCGAATGTAAAAAAACTGAGTAAAAAACAATCGTTTTGCAGTTAGATTTTGTCTAGAGAGAACAGTGTGTGAATGCTAACGGGCAATATCCACAACAGCAATTTTATTGCCAAACATTGTTTCACAATAATCGCGTTGTGTGACGTATTATACAGCACAAGCACTACCGTAACACGTAACAACACGATCTACTCGTGCTCAGGGTTTATACTTATCTTGCTTCCATCCTATATATAATATACGTGGACCGTTCACTGGTTACCACAATTGTAAAAAAAGATCAAAATTTCCGGGTTTTTGGTCCTTAGAGCTCTGCACACTTAAACAAGTGGAGTTAACTTTAACTTTCACAAGGGCCCAGATCAGGAGAATAGATTGAATAAGACAACAAATTGAGCCCAATTTCATGCCATTTTGCCACTGCTACTGTGGAGCTATGAACCGAAGGTTTTTATAGTAGAAAATTACTATTTGCGCACCAATCTCAGCCGTTTTGTTTGCAGCTACAAAGTGTGGAATCGTGCAAACAAAGTGTGGAATAATATGATCTAGTAGGTGACCTTTCTATAAGCGTTTAATGAAGATAATTCCTCAAGAACAGTCGCCATTCCCGGGCGACATAACTGTCCCCCTTTTTCTTTAGCGCATATTCACTAGACGACGTCTACTGCTTTGACGCCGGTGTTATAGTTGGTCGAGCCTGGTGGCTTGCGGTGCATTAGCGTGCGCTTTACGACTTGGAGGAGACACACAGGTGCACTGGTTCGATCCCCGCCGTTGCACATTCGCATTTATGGGGTCCAACTTACGAAGCAATGCGAAAGCAATTCCGTGGATGCTAATGTTTGCCTGAGAGCCAGCCCCGAAAATGTATTTCGGTTTATAATGGTGCTACAGCCACGTTGCACACAGCTGTTTTATTTCTAATGTAAAACCGGGCCAGGACAAACACTGCAATGACAGCCAGTTCATCGTCAACGCGAGCGACCCTGGTGAGAAGTGATTGGCGTATTACAATGCAAATGTGGGCCAGCAATGGTAAACGCCAGCGCTAGAACAGTGTAAATAATTGGGCACGACAATTTGAGTGCTTGCCGGAAGCTGTGCGCGCAGTGAGCTCCCAAAGGAGCCTCAGCAAACCGCAGAATTTGGTTCGCTAAGAACACAGTAAAGGAAGGCGCTTTAACTGGAACGACAAACTAGAGGACACAGTGGATTATAGACTAGTTCTTGTCGCAGCCGCAACCATTCTGGGACCAGCTATTCTTTCGGCTTATGAAGCAGTGCGATAATTGTACTCAGGGACTCTGGTGATTACTTCTGAATAAAGGCTTAATCATAGCCACAGTGTCGTTTGGTAGCTTTTTAATTGAACGCATATATGTATATTGTGCATTCCCACCTGCTAAGGTGCCTACAGTCTATATCCGCTATCTGACGCACCTTCATTCTGCGGCCGCCCATAACGATACGGTGGATGTTTTCAACTTTCTCTAGCGTAGCGACATTGGTGCAGGATCCCGTTATTTTCGCATAATTAAAATAATTAAAACGTAATTCGTACTCACAATAGTAGAGCTATATTGACACAAATTGACTACAATGACTACACCATTTGAAATATACCCAAATATGTTTTTAGATACGGCGAAAATGTCGCGTTATTACACGCACTTTTGTTCTGTAAAATTATATGTAAGTAAAACCTGTCGGAGAAATAGTAAAATACAATTAAAAACCATTTGCTCTAAGACAAATGGGTGGTTAAATAATTTATTTTAACAGTATGATGTTATTGGAATAAAAGAAACACATAGCTTTATTCATGAGAAGTTGCAAGTACACCAAAAGCATACAGCCTCTGGACTGAGGAAGTTGTCCAGGGGCTAGATTAAAGATCATGTGCTCGTTTCATCGAAAGGAATAGAAGTAATTTATAATTTCTGGAAGGGGGGCTATGAAATGATCAGCTATAGGCTTGCTTGTATAAACTGGAGAAACTTGTTTTTAAATTTGCGATATCGTTGACTCGATGTATGATAGCTTGTATACCAGATACATTCACTAATTGAAAGAGTTTGTACCTAAACGAAATGGCAAGTCAAAAATAATGCTAATTTACCGTAAATATGTCACCAATCTAAAACGGTAGATGACCAGGAGCCAAATGTGCAGTATGAAAAAAAGTTGAGGAAGGCGACTAGAAGACTTCGTATAATGGAAGAAGCCAGTCTTGATTTTAAAAATACAAAGTTTTTTAGATATGCAAATAAACGATTAAGGGAAAAGAAAACATTGCGGCTTTAAATATAGACCAGACGGTCCTCGTAGACGACGCTTCTAAAGCAAATGCATTTAAGGACTTCTTCTCGTCGGTTTATGTTGCCCAAGGGAGTTCAGTTCCCGAAGGTGTTTCCAACGACGTGGGCTCGAGAGATAGCTGTCCATACTTGGAAATATCAGAACATAATATTCTTTTTAAAATCAAACAACTACCCACTAAATGCAGCTTTACTCCTGATTTAATCCCACCCATATTTTATAAAAATGTAGCGTCTGCGATAACTGAACCCCTTTTTTTGATATTCAGTAGGTCCTATGAGGATGGCATTGTGCCAAAACATTTTCGGCAATCAGTCGTAACCCCTGTACATAAGAAGGGTCTAAAGTCAAATGTAGATAATTACAGACCTGTATCTCAATCATCTATCGCATGTATCATCTTTGAAAAACTGCTAGTGGACCATATTTTTAATTTGTTTTAATCTAAATGCTTGCTGGATGAGAACCAACATGGGTTTTACTAAAGGCAAATCCACGGCAACTTAACTCGTCGAAATGACTCAAGATTGGGCTGTTATGATAAGCAATAGGCTGGCCTTTTATTGTATATATTTTGATTGCTCGAAGGCATTTGACAGAGTAAACCATGTGAAACTTGCACAAAATGGTTAGGTACTTGGATGTAGACACTCGCTCTATATCATGGATTGCTAGTTATCTTACCCGTAGAGAGTTCTGCGTTTGCGTAAACAATAGCTTAAGTAATTCGGGCACGTGTCTCTCAGGGCGTTCCTCAGGATCAAGCCTCGGGCCACTTTTATTTTGCACATTGTTTTAGATCTTAAAAATGTTATTCCTGAGGCGATAACTTATAAGCTTTGTGCTGATGATTTTAACTATACGGACCTTCCAACAGCGCTCTAGCAAAAGACAATACTACAGAGTACGATTGAGGCGGTTTCTAAGTGGTGCTTGGTGGATAATGAAATGCTGATATCAGTGCCGAAATGTGCTGTATTGTGTTTAAAAGAAGCCCCGTAACTACATGCTACATGGGGAGGCTATCCCTATTTAAATTGTATTAGGGACCCTAGGGGTTGCGGTGATACCGCAACTGGATTTTAAAGCACTCATATGAAACAAGTCATCCGATCAGCTAATCTTATATCTAATACTATATCCGTTGTTTCATAATTAATGAGTACAATTTTTACCATGAGGCTTTATAATAGTTTGGTTGTACCTAAGTTTATCTATTGCTGTGAGGTTTGGCGGCCTTATTTAGATAAACATATTGAAGTAATGGAAAGTGTACAGAGGAGATTCCTTCGTCGTGTCTCGTTAAGGTGTAACATTGCCCGAAATTATATTGTGATAAGCCCTATTCGGGAACTTCAGTCCAGAGCGGATTATCGCATGTTCAATCGTATCATAAACTCATCAAATAAGTCAAACTATTTTAGCATTCGGTTGAACAATCTTAGAAGCGGTAACACCATCTCATCGAAACAAATTGCCAAGACAGATCGTGTAAATAACCACGTTTTCGTGGGCGGATGGCGAGGGCACTGAGAACTTAAAACGCTAACAGTGCAAATGTCGCCACACAAGGAAAAACGGACTATTGTATGTATCTAGATAACGGTTTGTAAAATGTAAATATTGTCCCCCCTTGACAAAATAAAGGTGCATTAAAAAAAGTAGATATTAACCACAGTAATAGCATATAAACGAAAGGATAAAGATTGGTATCAATAATAATAATAATAATAATAATAATTTAAAACACATGCGCAATAATAATAGTAATCAAAACACACAGAGTTTTTAAGAGAATGATAATTCAATATCAATAATAAAAACAATGCATGGAAATTATATGGTAGTGCAGTAATTTTGACTAGAGTTAAGCCAATTAAATTTAAAACTAAGATGTTAACAAGAGATAACGCCGACAAAGAAAAAGAGAAATTACGAGGTGGAAGCAACCTTTCTAAGGCTTCTCTTAAAGGCCGGAGGATCGGGAATGGCGGGAGAATTTCTATTCCAAACAATAAATGAGTGATAACGCGATCCATTTTCAAGAAGCGCGGAAGGGCAATAGCGATGTAAGGTCACCTGTTTCGGAGGAGGAATGATACAGCAATCAATCAAAGGTATGGCCTGGAGAAGGTCGCCAGCCTCTACAAGATTGTTGGTGATTTTGTAAACGAAAACTGTCAGCTCCAAAAACATATCAGCTGCCTGACTGTTTCTTGGAAATAGGAGGCCGAGTGATTCTCTAGTAGGTAGGTAGGTAGGTAGCAGACCAAAGCTAAATGAATTAATTAGCTGGATCCTAACTAGCTCCACGCGCCCATACAACGACCGGCTATGCGAGCATTTGGGATCAATGAGTAATGGCGCTGTGGGATAGTATTCCACTAGGCGACACGAATTGCAACTCGATGAGAGCGTTTTAGCTGCTCGAGCGTTTAGCGCCCGAGTTCAAAGCCACTCAAATGGCTGGTGGTGCCAATGCCGGCTGTTGGCACGTCGTTGTGGCATCTGTGGCATGAACAAGAACAAAGCCGGCCACAGCGGGACGACGCTTAGCAGACGAGCGGGAATCCAGACGTTTAGGAATCAGAGGTGAGCTCGTTTAATTGGATTTATTCATTATGATCACTTTTCGTCGGCGTAACTACGAATAAGAACGCAGACGCCGATACCGCCAATGGCTAGACCGCCGGCTAACAATGATGCTGGTGCTGCCAATGATGGTTATGGCTTCGAACGATGCTGCTGCTGCCAATGATGATTATGGCATCGAACGATGCTGCTGCGGCTGTTGCTGTTGGTGACTAGATGGCTAACCATCATCTGCATGGGCGCTTAGGGTGACGGTTCTGAGACTAGTTATATCGGTAAAGATGGGCAAACCAGATCGAGTGTGCCAGATGCGACGATCAGTTGATCGCTTGATATCGACCGAAGCGGCTGCTGATTAACAACGATACTGTTTCTGATCGGGATCCGATAAGCCCGACTGACACGAGAAAGAAGGGCAGGCGATTCGAGCCAATGAACGGCCGACCAATCGAACGAACGGGGAAGTAGAACAGGAGGACATTAGCAACGCGGCGTAAGAGTGCCGGTAAGACCGAGAGTGAAGCAAATCAGAGAGAGAGGAGATTGAAAGTAACTATCGTTGTCAAATCAGGTTTACAGCGGTCGACCAGGGCAGGCCTCTACTCTAGCACGAGGGAGAGCGAAAAAAATTGAATTTAGAATAGCCGGACGTATCCGGTGCGTTTCGTTCTACGCAACGCAAAAATATGATTTAATTAGAACCTGTGTGAGTGTGTGCTCTTATTCTTTCTATTTTTGTGCTTCCTCGCTTTTCGGACTTTCACTGCGTGTACCAAAACAGCGGAGAAAGAAATGGCAAGAAAAATGAGCAAATAAAATGAACATCGTCGTCGACACAGGTAAGGCCCTCCAGCCGCCGAATCATCTGACCAAGAAGAGTGGGCTTCAGTTGTTTCGATAGTTCGATTCCTCTAGCCTGGCAAATTTAATATAATGGATTATGCCTAGAGATGAGCCAAAGTATAAATAGTAAGAGTGTTGTGTGTGGTGTACCTCTATTTTAAACCAGTGTGATACACACACACACACACGGAACAGAAAGCTGTTGCTTCGCGTTTAATCACTTGTCTTTTAATTCCTTTTAATAACTTGAAATCATTAAAAACTCAAATTTGACGAAAAACCCGTCAAGACAATTTATCTAATAGAACATTAGTGATTTAAAACGTTTGGCGCGTATAGAGCATCCTTCTTTTAAAATATTATCTATAGCGATTAGTAACGGTTCTGTTCGTTCACATCGCAAATATTCGTTTAACTGCACGGAGCCCAGTTCCCAATTGTAGGTCGGTCACGCGTGGTATCAAAATATT
>QVRM01003883.1:0-89458 GCA_003439945.1 Dermanyssus gallinae | reverse complement strand
TTAGCGGCAATACCGAAGCAAGCTAAAATATGGCGCTAAATAGAAGATGCCCACCCTACTAGCGAAGACGCGGGAAGTCACTAAATGCGCGGGCAATCTGTGAGTATATAAGGAGGCATGAGAATAATGAGTTATAAGTCGTTGGTGCAAGCCCGGCGGAGGACGTGTGTTGTTTGAGCGAGAGACTAGCGAACTCGTAACGGTCGCCGTCCGGTCGTTAGGGTGGTGGATACTACAATAAGGAGCAAATTACCCAACTAGTAAAGTGCACAAAGTGATCCCTAATACTCTGGCGCAAGCATTTAAGCAGTTTGGACCTGCCTACCAGTGTTTGTCATCATCGTCGTGCACATTATCGACTTGCAGTTCCGTTGCGATGCCACGGTCAATCAACATTAGGAAGACCTCAAGTAAGCCCAGTAAAATGTCGGTCGGCATTGAATGTGTGCCACGATGATTCGGGTCGTTCACTGAGCCAAATGTGCGAAACATGCCGCACGACGGTAAAACGGGCGCCTATAGTTTGCGATACATGTTCATCCTACTACCACCCGAGATGCGTCGATGTCGTCACGACAGTGACCAACAAAAAGAAATTTGATGATCCGTCATTCAAGTGGTGCTGTCTATGTTGGGAAATAAGCTGGTTTGCTAAAAGAAATCCACAAAAATCCCGCATAATACAGCTATTAGTATTACGGCCGCTACCATCGACAGCAGTTGTAAACTCCAACAACAGCGGCAGCGACCGAGGTAACGGCTCCACTAGTCCGAGACTGAACCACCAAGCGGCCCAAATCATTGAGTCATCAGATATCTGCACGATAGGTTGGCGGGCCATCGTTTCCAGCAACGTTAACAAGATGGAGGAGGCGGTCAATTGGCCATATCGGCGCGCCGAAACAGGAATCGGCGCTGAGAGGTTCGACTGCCGATGTGAGCGTTCTGCTTATATCCTCGAGCCAAAGCTATCTCTTCTCACCAGCGTACCTGCTCAAATAGAGCGGTTAAAAAAAAATGAACGAATGCTTGCTTCTTACCGGGAAAGTGCGAAAAGGCAATGATTGGTGAGGTTTTTAGGGGCTATCTTCATGGTTTGGAAGTTATGGCATTTACATTAACTTGTCAAAAACAGGAGTTGTTCATTTTAAGACTCCAATAGGCCAAACGATAATCAAGAAGTCTAAAGAAACCATTTGTTTGCGGTTTGCAGTTTGATGTACTAGTTGAAAGGGAGTTCCCGGGTATCCTTCTTGACGAACATATGCATTTCCAGGCGCATACGAAACATGCCAGCCTCTGTGCCGGCTCTCGCTGCCTTTTAACAGTCTCCTTAATTCGCAAAATCTGTTCAGCCATGTTAGCCACCATCTCCCAGTGGAAGTCGTCTCGGAGCATGTGTTCGGCAAGATTCCTTGGTGTAATTCCTTCCACGTCGAGCGAAGCAGCTAGTCGCGTTCGGTCCTCCTCGAAGCGTGCACATGTAAACATGGTGTGTCATTGTCGCCGTCATCGCATAGTAGGCAGTAGGCCGGGAGCGCTTTGCGAATTCCGCAGAGGTTGAAAGCTGCCGTGGTTTTTCAGAACCTGCGTTAACAGATACGCCGTTTGGCCATGACTTCGCTTATACCACGCACGCAGGTCTCGGATCAGGCCTCGTCACCTGCCTCTGTCAGAATCGACGGCCTCCCATTCTTGCGGTAGCCCTTTTAGATAATCCTTCCCTAGAGGTGGGTCGCCTTCGTCGTCACCAAATTATCTTTGACCCATTTTCCATCGTCTGGCATGCTCCCTTATCGTCTCGTCCAATGGCGTAGCTCTAGCCCGCACCAGTGCCGCCTTGCATCCCACAGTCCGATACACACTCGCCGTCCGAAGGACCACTCTTCGTTATACGCGTCGTAACTTTTGTCTCTTTCTTATACCATCCCTTATCAAGGTCGTTCCAGCCACCGACTAACCTGCATTATCGCTACCTCTGTGGTGTGCTCAAGGTCGGCGGCTGCCTTTCTCTTGGTCACCAGCGCCAGGTCGTTGCTGTACGCTACGGCACACGTCTCCGGTGGGAGGTCTGCCAGCCGAAGGTCACCACGTATGTCATATTCCACAGGACCAGTCCAAGAGCTAAGCCCTGCACAACGCCGACTGTCATAGGTTTCGCCTTGCCGTCTCTACCAACAGGTGATCATCCGTTTGCTAAGGTAGCTGTCAATCACTTGGGGCAAGTAGAGTGAAATGCCCTTCTCGAGAAGGGCCTGCCTAATCACTTTCCACGGCATCGGGTTAAAGGCGTTGCTTATGTCTAGCAAGACAAGTTCCTCCTCGGCCATCATCGATTGCCATCAAATTTGATCGATCTGATCGGAGGTCGGAGGATTGTTGCGGCAACAGCAAGTCGCCGTCTTCGAGTTTCTTGACTAGGAAGCCCGAGATGAGGCGAAGCGCCTTTTTCTGACACAGATTAAGCGAAGTATAAGCCAGACCATATATCAAGTAGCTCTGTACATACACGAGGTGCACTGCCGTGAGACATTTGCGGAAAATCATTTTGCAAATGCAGTATTAAACGGATATGCCACCGACCATTTCTTTCCTGACATGTTTCGTATGCGCTTGGAGCGTCAGATGCTCGTCAAGTAGGATACCTAAGAACTTCATCTCAATTAGTATATCAAGCCCGCAAATAGAGCCGCTGTGTAGTCAGCAATAAGGTTAGTTTAGCGCGTTTCGAAACATTAAAAATATCGTTAACACATTTTTTAAATAAAACCGGACTACTGATGCCCTTGAACAGCTTAAATTGCTATATTTTTTGTTGAGCTCCCTGCCATATAGGACACTATGTTCTTTGATAAAATCTCTAAATTGTTCGATAATGCATTTTTCAAAGACCTTCGGTACTGGCGCAGGAATGCTGACAGTAGCTGTAGTTGTCTCGGCAAAGACGATCCCCGCCTTTGAACAATAGAACCACATGGCATAGCTTTAGGTCGTTGGGGTATACTCCGGTTCTGATGGAGAGATTGAGGATATACTCAAGAGGCAATGCGAACGCGTCTGCAGCCCTACGGAAACTCTTAACAATAGAAATTATTTTGTATATATTGTCCCTTGGCAAACTTCGTCCCCTGTCCAATCTTACCAGCACCGTTTTCTCACACGTGATCACCAGCCCTTTCTCGTTTTTCTCGTCTGTTTGACAGTAATTAATGATTAATTGATACTTCATTAGCTGACCAGACAAGCTCCGCAGTGACATATTTCCACGTTTTAACCTTGTGAATTACATGTCTGGAGAAGACCGGACGGACACATTTATATTGGCGGTAGCGGCCAGGTAACAGGAGAACAAGGTGGCGGAGAGAGAATAGAGAAACCAAGCACCGCAGCCGTCTACAATGTCCGAGAACGTTTACGCGTCGAGAACGTGCACAACATCCGAGAACAATACAGCATTCGATCGTAAATACAGCTGGCACAGAAATACGCCACCGAGGAGAAAGAGGTGAAATTTGCAGGCTAGCGATGAGGTATTTACAGGTAGTTCAATAAGTTCTTAGAATGAAAACCGAGAATTTTCCAAATCATGTTTTAAATTTTTCTTATTCGATATACTCCCCGAGAAGCTCAATACACTTTTCCCACCGAGATTTCAGAGCTTCCATACTCTTGAGTAAATTCCGCGTCGTTAGACTGAAATAGGCATTGACAGCAGCCTAACCTCTTCATTGCTCGATAAAAACGCTTTCCACCGAGACTATTCTTCAAATGTCCGAAGAGGAAATAATCAGAGGGGGCCAGGTCTGGAGAATGGAAGGGTTGTTCAATAGTTCGAACCTCAGTTGGGCCAGTTTTGCCGATGCTTGCCGGGACTTGTGTGCAGGAGCATTGCCCTGGTGAAACGGGACAACCTTCTTCTGCAAGCGGGCCGTTTACGATGAGTTCTTGCTAACGGCAGTCCAACAGTGTTGCATAATATTCTCCTGTAATCGTTTTACAGCTCTCAAGGTTAGTCGACCAGCATTATTCTACGTTGGTCTTAAAAACTGTAGCATCACCTGTCCTGTCAATGCCGTTGTCCGCACCCTCTTCGAGGTCCTCATCAGGTGCACACCATTGGCAGATGCTTCTTGAGTCTCGGTGAGTGTAGTGATGAACCCGGCTTTCATCGACGGTCATGAATCTGCCACCAAAAATCCGACAGATTGTTCGACATCTGGCCAAATTTTGCTGTAAAGCCAAAACAGGCGCGTCTTTTTGGCCTTGGTTGAGCAAATGCGGCAGCATTTGCTCTAAGCTCTTTCATCTTCAAGTTTTCGTGTAGGATAAAATGCACACTGCCTAAACTAATCCCTATGCTCCGCTATTTCCTTAATGTTCATTCGCTTATCGTGCCAAGAATTTTTCGCACTTTTCTACGTTTTCCTCATCAGTTGCCGTTTTTTTTGGCCTCCGGCGTAGTTCATCCTCGGTGCTCCTGCGACCTCTTTTTAACACATTAATCCAGTTGGAAACAGTGGCAAAACATGGCGCAGAGGTCACTGTACGTCTCGTCTAACTCAATTTTACTTGGGTCGCATTCCAACCTTTGAAATAAAAATGCTTGATAACCACTCGAAACTCTTTTTCTCCATTTTTAAAAATCACGCCGATACGTTGCACGGGAAAGCTATCAACCGAAATCGCACCGGCCAATCACCATAATATATTGAGTGCTAGCAGTCGAAAGTTGCAGTTCCTATTAGCGGTGAAAGCGTGCCAAAATTCGAATTCTAAAAGCTCATTCTAAGAACTTATTGAACTACCTGTATTTCTTGCAACGTATGTAACTAGTCGGATTAACACGAGTATAAAGCTAGTCTTATACATATAAAAACGTATTTTTGTTCACTTGAAGTACACACTCATGAATAACTTCTTTGCTTAAAGAATAGCGAAGCAACGTACAGGCAAACAATGGTTATCTGAAACCCCATTTTTTATAAATGTAGATTATGTATTGTATATATATGTATACGTCGTTCAATGTATAACAAGCACTTCTGCGAGAAGACGCCGCAGTGGCATTTGTAGTTTATGGCCAGGGCGCAATACACTTTCCACTGGCACATATCTAGTCTCAGGCAAAACCGAGACATGTCGATTAAGTGTCGTAGAGATCTGAACTGAGCACGTCAGCATTTTTTTAATGAACATTGAGAAACACACATTCATACCCTGTGTTAAGCGTTTTTTTCTAAGTAGGGAACGGCTGAATAAACCTAAGCCGAGTCGGACGAAGTTAACGGGAACTCTGCACCAGTCTTGGCGACTGTTTACTTTTGAGGTAATAAATCCGAACGTGATCAGGCATCAACCAAATATGAACTGCGCCTCATACGTCTCGTTGAGGTCACTAGGCCTGCAAGTGTTGACAACATCCACCGTATCACCATGAAAGGTCGCCGAATAACGGTGAGAGAGTGAAAGACGTAAGCACCTCAGTAGGTGCAATGCATCATAAACTGTAGGTATTATTACATATGTGCAGAGAGCGTGTCCCGACTTCAGATCATTGGTGAAAACCACACACAATAAGAGTATTTTGCAGCAGTGTTTGCCGATTCATTATGAAGGTCAATCCATAATACGCCTATCGACCACCATTGTGCGCTAAAGAAGGCGACGTTTGTGAAGGTAATGGCTACGTTGTTTAGGATTCCCAAAAAATCGTGGTCATTAACTACTTACCGAAAAGTCGAGCAGCCACAGGAGCATATTACCTCACATTCGTTAACAGTTTCACATACGCGGGGCTTTCTATGGCCTTGATTGTCATCCGGAATCGGTTCAAATCAAGAGCAAGCAAAGCTGAAAGGAAAGGCTCTTAAAAGCAGCGGCGGTATGAAACAACCCTCAATCGCTGTCCGTCCACGTGGCGGTTGTGTTTTTAATTTGAAAGTGTTATCTGCGGCGTTCCACTAACCTGGGAGAAATTAGAAATAGGCAAACTCGGCATTTTGGATCGGCTTACGTTCGAGCAAGCCGGATCGAATCTATACAAGGATCGAATCTAGAATACATCGAATCAAACAGCTATTATTACAGACGTTTTTGTGACAGTGCACGCGATTGCGCAGCTGTGAAATAGTCGTTGAATTGAATTACCATTGTGAGCGTGCTAACTCTACCAAATGTAAGTTGTATGTCAATAGTTCTGCGTTTGTTTTGTCTTTCCTTTGATCCAATGAAGGACAATTTGAATTGAATTGGAAAAAGTTAGTTTAGAGATAGTTTTTGGCCCAAACACAGATATCGGAATATAATTCTGCGGTTGTTAGAGAGAGAGAACGGTTATTAACAAGGAAGTTATAGATGCAGTAGGGTTAGTCACAACGTAGCGTTAAAAAAAAAATAAATTTATATATATATATATATATCTATATATATATATATATATATATATATAGGGTAGGAATGTTAGAAATGAAGATGAACGGGGCAAAAATAAAGCAACATCTGAAGAGAGGCATGGCTTAGGGTAGATATGTTTATTTATTCAAATGCACTATGTTTGGGTATGTAAATATGAGCAGAGTATATGAATTAATGCTGATTTGTTATTCGGTTGACATGACCCACGGTTGACACGTATATCGACGTTGGAGTTTCCTCAACTGTCCTTGTGGCAGCATGGTCGCTGTCTCTCAGCGGCACGGTTGCGTCAGCAGTATTCGTCGTTCGTCCAACGCCGACAAAGCGTGATGCGCCTGCGTCATTGGCTGCTAGCAGTGACTCGGCAAACCCACTAAAACCGATCTCTCTCTCCCCCCCCCCCCCCCCCCAAGCTCATATCATAGCGGTGCTAATCATCTCCAGTAGTTGGCCCGTTGGCCAGTACTGTCACCGCTTTCCAAGTTTGCACTGCTGTACATGACAATCAACAAGTGTGGGTGATTATGGTTTCATTCGCTGCATACATAGATACATACACGGTGATTATGGTTTCCATTGCCACTCTCAACGAGTGGACTGTTTGTCGATTTATTATCTGCTATATGCAGAATGTGGGTAAATATTTGGCGACGGCATTTGCAGCTCACGGGTTCCGCCATGTTCTCTATAGCTAAGACCGTTTTAACGAGCTGAACGAGGGATGCCAATGCGCAAAATGCGGAATTTAGTGCAACAGCTACCATGGAGAAAAACGTCCAGCGTCCATTCGATAGCCGCATTCCGGTGTACCAGTCCTAAATATGGTGTGTAATTTGCATATATTTACCAAGCCACATGGGTGTTAATAAAGCACTAATAATTACTTTATACTTTTGAATGGTTCCATTTGTATGAAAAGCTAGAAACAAGACGGCCGGTATTCTGTGTTCATCTTTTTTTTAAAACTTAAGATTTGGCCCGAAGGAAGAAATGTTATCCTATGGCTAAATTATCGTCGCCGCTACTGCGTATTTTAGAGGCATCGAGATTTCCTGCTTTTCCAAAGAGGTCAAAAAGTTGAACCACTGCTGGACTCTGTGTAGAGCTCTAAGGAGACTATGGCAACTAAAAGACCGGAAATAAGGTGATCATATATTTTCCGTAATACAAAAAATATATCAATTGGAGTGGTTCAAGGTAGCATCAGTGGTCCGCTATTATTAAATACTTTTATTATCGATACATTCAGTATTTCCAAATCATGCTAAACTAACCTTGTTTGCTGATGACACAAACGGCTCTATTCGTGGGCGACTCTCCACAACAGGTTGAGGCAATGATTCGTGAGGATATTGAGAGGCTATCTCTATGGTTGCAGTAAATAACAGTCTCTACATTAATTGATCAAAAACAGGAAGGTTTTTCAATTTAAAACTCCAAGGGGGTCAAGCGATAGTCAATCCTGAAGCTTTTTCCATGCGACCGCACGCTTGATACGCTAGTTGAAACGAAGTCCTTGGGTATTGTTCTTGGACGGACATCTGACGTTCCATGCACATGCGAAACATGCTAGGAAAAAAATATGAAAAAGGCCATATACCGCACTTGCAAAATCCTTCCCCGCCAATGCCTCACGGCAATGTACCACGCATATGTACAGAATCACCTAAACATATGGTCTGGAGGTGTACGGTCTTTCTTATGTGTCCTCATATAACTCCGCTTTATCTGCTTCAGAAAAGGGCACTTCGCCTCGTCTTAGGTCTCCCACAACGCATCTCATTAACAATAGATCAATATAAAAAACTCTTAGTGCTCCTGTTACCATACCTAATTAAATTTACCATAGTTGTCGAAGAAAAACTTATTCGTTTTGGTCACCATCCCAGCCTGGTTGGCCTTATTCAACTGTTTCAAACTGTTTGTTTATTGACATTTCTTGTAAGATATTGCACACATCAATTTAAGCTCCATTAAGCACATAGCTTGTTCGGAGCCCCTTTTATGAGATAACAATGTATACTTTATATATGCCATTTTTACCTATTTACAATATATTGCAACATGTATGTATGTTTATATCACTTTTAACCAGATACCAAAGTTTCAAGATAATGCTCTTTGAGATCGCATTTGAATTTGAGCAGAGACTTTGTCTGCCTGACGTAGGCCGGTACTTTGTTCCAGTAGGAGGCCCCAATGTTTCTGATTGATATCTGTGATTGGTTGGAGTCGGCGTGTGACAGAATAAGCAAGTTTGATGCGTTACCCCTTGTAGATATGGGTGTTGCTGATCTTGTAGATATGAGTGTTGCTGGTTATCGAATCTGCAAGGACCCAAAACACCCGAGGCTCGGCATCTCACTGGCTCATTGTCTCCTCGGCCACAAGTACACAATCAAGGTTTGCACTCTGTAATTTAGGTGATACCATGTGGAACAAGTTGCCTAGTGACATTAGGACACTTATATCGCTTAGCCAATTCAAAAACACTGCAAGGACGCACTATACTTACTTGCGTCTGATTAACCATAACTATGTAAACATGTACATAATGAGTTTCACACAAAAAACTCAAGTGAACTCAACTGTGAAACTCAAAGTAGGAGATACTATGGTGTCCGATGAGACTACAGTGGCAAACGTGTTTAATCAATATTACTCGACGTGTGACTGCGGACACGGAATGCTCTGATAGATATGTAATACCTGAGAATTTTTCTCGTGGAGCAATAGAGATCTCATTGCAGCCGGTCCATACTCTAAAGATTGCACATCTTTTACGCAAAACAAAGATATGCCCAGTTGCACCTGAGCAAATTCCATCCCAGGTATTGCGAAGAGCAGCCGAAGTTCTTGCTGACCCCGTATCATATCTGATTAATTTGTCAATTGCGGCCGGTAAATACGCCAAAGCGCTAAAATTATATCGCGTCATCCCGCTTCTTAAATCTGGTGACAGATTCGCAAAAGAAAACTACCGTCCAGTCAGCATACCGGCCCCAATCTCTAAGGTATTTGAGAATCAATCGCCGACAGTTTGAATTCCGCCCTAAAATGTCCACCACCGTCCCTGTTATGAGCTTTGTAAATGATGTCCGTCAAAAACTTGAGAAAAAGAAACGGTTGCTGCTCTTTTTGTTGACTTGAGAAAAGCGTTTGATACCGTTGACATCAATATTCTGATTACCAAACTAAACGTTTATGAAGCTGACGAACGTGTTCAATCGTGGGTACGTTCTTTTATGTCAGAGAGACAACAAATGGTACAGATTGAGCAGAAGTTTTCAGATGTCGAGAACATATCAGTTGGAGTGGCTCAAGGGAGTATCGGCGGCCCACTGCTGTTTAATATATTTATCAACGATATATTTGAAGTAGCAAACACGGCCGACTGACCCTATTTGCTGATGATGCCACAGCACTCTTTGTGGGCGATTCCCCACAAGATGTAGAGCAGATGATTAAAGAAGACCTTAAGCGACTCTCAGATTGGTTTAGAGCCAATGGCTTGTCCGTGAATTGGTCGAAAACTGGTGTTATACAGTTCTTATCGCCTAGAGGCGTCCTAAGTATGAACCATGAGACATTTAAATGCGGAAACCACACTCTTAGCATGATCAATAAGACAAAATTCCAGACTTGGATTCCAGATTATCATTTGAAGCTCATACAGATCACATTTGTAAAACAGTTGTAGGGAGCATCGCTGCCCTGTTCAAGAGCCGTAATATGTTGCCCCGTGACTGTCTACTCCGTGTACAACGCCTACGTTCATAGTTATCTGACCCACGCAGTTGAAATATTTGGAATAACTTATATGCGTTTTGTATGTCCGTTAGATCGCCTGCAAAAAAGAGCCTTGCACGTAATATTGGGATATCCACCATGGGAATCCATGCGTTATAAGTACGTAGAGATGTCGATTCTGCCTTACCATCTGCAAATAGAGATGTGTGTCGTAACTGAGATCAAACGAATCTTAATGGGACTTCATCCCAACCTGCTTAATCTTTCCCATTCGACATCCACCATGAACACAAGGGGATCACACACACAACTTCTCATCTTGTCTGCAGCTTCATGTAACTAATCTCGTTTCTCAATATCAAATCTCGGTGGCCACATATTGAAACAAGCTCCCCCCAGATGTGCGTGCAACCTCTTCTTTGACAATATTCAAACAAAGTGCTAAGCAATACTATTTAGGTACCTTACTCTAATATAAGCCGAACGCGATAATAATTTAATCATAAAGACAATAAATAAAATTATAAGAAAATATGCAATATAAACACTCCATACTAGCCTTTGATGGCTTTGAGGAGCTGTGAACCTATGTACAAATGTAAGCCACTCATGAAAATAATAAAACCTATCTATCTAATCCATAGATAAACAATTGCAAAAACACATATACTTCACATTAGCCTGTGGCTATATGAAGTTTTAACACAAATGAGAAACTACAAATAAGTATCAATAAACGTCATATATATATATATATATATATATATATTTATATATAAACATATACATCTATATATATATATATATATATATTTATATATAAACATATACATCTATATATATATATATATATATATATATATATATATATATATACGGTGGCTCCACAATGATCTTTGTAGTATATGACTAGGCATTGATTAAGATTGCTGCCACTTGACATGAAGAAACCCAAACTCTGTGCCTTACCTAACCATATGTATATATCAAAAAGTGGACGCTGCGCAAATTAATGCCGAGTTAGGCGATGCGCGCCCCGAAAGTCTAGTGAAAGTATGGCTGAAAACATCAATCGTATCGTCATGGAGTGATAGTGGACATAGCCTAAGGTGAAATGCATCTCAGTTTGTTGGCTGCATAATATACTGTATGAGCGATTAGATATGAAAAGGCTGTGTGCAAGCAGTTACTTCTCCTTCGTTGTCGAGCCAGAAATTAAGACAAGAAATTTCCGCCTCCAGTTTCCTGACCGCCATACACTGATTGGCATGGAAGTGTCCGCGCGTAGGCATCCGTAGGCGGCTCGACTAAACAGTATGCTTCATTAAATAAATGCAATATATTGTAAATAGGTGAAAATGGCCAACGCAAATTCTACATTGTTATCTCATAAAAGGGGCTCCGAACGAGCTATGTGCTTAATGGAGCTTGAAATGTGTGTAATTATCTTACAAGAAATGCCAATAAACAAACAGTTGAATTAGGTGGTTAGCTATCTCTAGCAAATGACGATTAGACAGATAGCTACGAGAAACTACACTAGTTGTGGCACTAATAAGACTGTGTGTTGCTGATGCTTGCGCTGCTCAGTGAACGGTTATGAACGACGATCATCGCCGGCCGGAACCACCGGTGCCTCGCCGGTGGTTCCGGCCTCGATCGCCCGTGTCAGTTAGTTGACCGACCGGTGCAGCCTCACCGGGAGGTCTTTTGCTAGCCAGCAAGCAGGAGGAGTCCATTCTAAACAAAGATGGCTGCGCCCAGCAAAGCAAGTGGATGTATAGATGATACTATTACTACGGCGACTACTACCAGTACTACTAGTAGATGATCGAGATCGTCATACGGAGATACATAGATAGGTAGATAGTTAGATAGATAGGCGGGTGGGTGGGCTGTGGCTGAGGCCAGTGTTGAGGTGGTGCCAGTGCACTGAGTGAGTGAGTGAAGTGCTGTTATGTTGTTATGCTACATTTGCCGTTGGAGGAGTAAGAGTCATTTGAGCCATCGTGTAGCTGGCGACTCACTGAGAGTAGACAGAGCAGAATCAGCAGCAGCAGCAGCAGTGGCAGCAGTAGAAGTAGCAAAGTAGGAGGGGTGATCATCTTTGCCGTGCTGGGGGGTACTTTTGCGGCCCGGTGGGGGGGCTGGTGATGGTGAACCCAGCGGACATGCAGTTCCTACTCTTGCGGCGGATGCGGTTGTCGCTGGTGTTGTCGTTATTGTTGTTGTTATAATAATAATAATAATAATAATAATAATAATAAGAATAATAATAGTATCGGCATAGCCTGCGTGACTCTGCTCTCCTGCTGGGGTGGCTGTTTTTGTTACTGGTGAAATGTCGGTACAGCAGGAGCCCCCAGATGCTGCCGCTGCCATCTCTGCTGTTGTCGCTGTTGTCATTGTTGGTGTTGTCAGTGCTGAGAGAAAAAGCTCTACGAACTCAGACGAGTGTCGCCGTGGCGCTTTTTGCGCCTAACGTAACGCACGACGTGCTGTGCGAAGCAACCACGGCCTCCAGCGACCACGACACCACCTGCAGCAGGAGGAAGAGCTGGACGTCGTGAAGTGCGCGAGAGTCGTCGGCATGGCCCACTCTCACGTAGCTCGGAGCGAAGGCTGACGAAGGCAGCTACCAACCGCGACCACACAGCCAAGGTAATCATCATAATAATAATAATAATAATAATAATAATAATAATAATAATCAGTGAACAAGTGTGACAATATTGAATCATCAACCACGATCAACCACCACGACCACGACATTTAAACTCTGCGTTCTGTTGTCATTCTCAACACACTCAACTTGACGACCAACCGATCGACCAACCAGAACAATTCATCGGCGTCCACACAGTGGAACGACCTGTCGTTTACTACTGCCGAACGAACGATATAGCAGATAATGGTCAAGTTTTGATCTGGTCGACATCGTGCACAAGTGTGATGTCATATATATATATATATATATATATATATATATATGTGTATGCTTGATCTGAGTGACAACTAAACTATCTTGTGTGCATTACTTTGTCCCGCCTATAATTTTTATCGTATTTTGCTGCAGTTATACTGAAACATATATATATATATATATATATATATATATATATATATATATATATATATATATAGAGAGAGAGAGAGAGATAGATAAATGCTCAGAGATAGAATGACAGAAGGCTATCTTAATGCTGTTTGTGTGCTGTTTGATAGTGAATCTCGGTGTGGGCGTTTATCCGTTCGTAGACGCCCCAGATACACAGATGCGTGGCGGAAAGCGGTGGCACGCTATGCTCGACCTAAAGATTTAACGCTGATTGCTTCGAATAATCGAAGTGTTTTCCTGGAATCTATATTATATATATATATATATATATATATATATATATATATATATATATATATATATATATATATATATATGCGCGTGTTTATATAGGAGCCGGAAAGACAAACAAACGGCTACACAAGATACGGATATAGTAGGGGAGCGGGCGGAGTGGTCGTAAGGATTGATTGTCGCCCGAATTGTAAGCATATGATAGACAGTGCCTATTGGTACCAATAGATGACACTTACTGGTCTTAATTCATTGGCATCGAGTATTGGTTGATTTTCCGTGGGAGCGTCGTTGACGTTATGACAACGACTCAGCTGTTTCAGGCCAGCTGCCCCGGTTCGGTTTCGCAATCATCGACACATTTGTGGTGTTTTGTGCAACGTTTGGTTCTTTTCATATCCCTACTGTGTCCGGCTATCAGAAGAGAGATAATCAGAAGAGCTAATATCAGAAGAGATATGCTCATCACTAATCCCCAAAATTAAAATATTTTTTTATACTATCTTTTGAATTACTTATTTTCTTTTATTAATATATTTATACTAACAACCCGCCACCCAATTAATTTTATAATTCTTTTATTTTTTAATGTAACTATTATTATAATTTATTTTTAGTCTAGTTGTTATCTAGTTGAACTAGAATAATATTAATTTTAATAACTAACAGGGGTTTACTAATTATTTTTATTTATATAGGAAGTTTATCCCCCAGCCGGTTTTTGCTGCAGCTGACTTTCTGTCGCGTAACTTCTGACCAGACCGTGGCCACCTCCGTGGCGGCGCCACACCGTTTCCCCCTAAAAAGCCCCTTGAAACATATCTCACCCCATCGGTTCTATTACGATGATCATAGAGATAAACTGTTGTCGATCGGCGCTTTCCTTTGCTTTTTACCTACTCAGCTAAATCGCCCAAAAGAATGTCCTCCACTAACTAATAGTGATACCACCGTCGTACGATACATGAGCATGATATGTTTTCCTGCTGTTGTTCACATGCTAAGGCAAGATACCAGTACGTATATATATATATATTTATATATATAGTTGGTTGTTGGATAATAAGCAGGGACGACGTACCACCCTACGAATGTAGGACGGGATTCTCAGTTATAGATTTGTTTGCCACGAATGGATACAGAAGTGATCTTATATTTTTTAGGGAAAGAGTTACTTCCTAAGGAAGGATGAGAGAAGCATCGACGATGGGGATGGCGATATTTGTCCGGGCAAGAGAAAGTCGTCTAGATCACTATTGGGTTAAACCTAGATGCTAAAGTCCTTCTAGTTGGTTCTGGGTAAGTGCTGCAACTGTCCTGTACGCCTCACGTAGGTTCACGCCTCGAAGACCGTTAGACCTGACACACCTCATCCCTTCAAAAAGCAGATTCAGCGTTTGCTGCTCCAGTACAAGCGGGTGTTGTTCACCGCCCTACGAGAACGCACGGTATAAGCTGAGGGCTCTCGTTTTGCTTCTTCGAGCAGCCATAGTTTCTTCCGCCCGACGTGTTACCATTCATCTATTCATGTTCATAACAGAGTCTTATAGAGGTTTTTCTATAGTCAAAGTAATTTTGCGTACGACTGGTTAGCAGTGACGATGGTGGGCTCTTGCTTTCGCTTGGCGCAAGAGCCTGATCGCCTCACTGTGGGGAGGGTAGCGGGTTCGAGGAAACTACGACAATACCACATAAAAGTAAATATATATATATATATATATATATATATATATATATATATATATATATATATGATTTATTTTTTGTGGTTAATTGTTATTAAGGAATAAAATGCATATATATATATATATATATATATATATATACATACATAGACCGCCAGTGGGCCGGTGTGGTAGCGATGTCTAGTGACTCTAACGTTATGAGTCTGGTTTCAATCCCAGCACGACGCATAATGCGTTGATGCCAAGGACGAGTTTTTTGCGTAACCCAAACAGTCCAAATAACGGCATACACAAAGTACAACACTAAGCCTAGATAGTAACCTTACTCGAGCGGGCTGTTCAACATGTCCTTTATGATGACTATGTATGCTTACATCAATGAGCTTGTTGACTTGCTGTTAAACGTTTACGGAACTAAACCGCTCTCTCAGAAAACGTTTAGTGTTTGTACGTGCATGAAATCTCCCACGGATGAAGCCAAACCTGTTTTCAAAGACAGTTGATGCCTCAATGATATGATATGACGTTTATTGATACTTAATTGTAGTTTCTCATGTTTGTTACAACTTCATATAGCCACAGGCTAGTGCAAAGCATATGTACAAGTAACAGTAAGATTTTACACATTATCTCCGTAGTATCTCGTATTATTGCAATTATTTATCTATGGATTGTGTACATGTTTACATAGTTATGGTTTAATCAGACGCAAGTAAGGTTAGATAATGCGTTCTCGCAGTGTTTTTGAATTAACTAAGCGATATAAATATCCTAATGTCACTAGAAAACTTGTTCCACAAGGTAGCACCTAAATTACAGAGTGCAAACCTTGATTGTGTACTTGTGGCCGAGGATACAATGAGCAAGTGAGATGCCGAGCCTCGGGTGTTTTGGGTTCTTGCAGATTCGATAAGGCCAACTAGGTTGGGATGGTGACCAAATTGAATACGTTTTATTTCGACAACTATGGTAAACTTAATTAGGTATGGTAACGGGAACACTGAGAGTTCTTTATATTGTTCTATTGATATTGAGACGCGATGTGGGAGACCTAAGACGAGGCGAAATGCCCTTTTCTGAAGCAGATGAAGCGGAGTTATATAAGACGCGTAAGAAAGACCGTACATCTCCAGACCATATGTTAGGTGGCTCTGCACATACGCGTGGTACATTGCCATGAGGCATTGGCGGGAAAGGATTTTACGAGTGCGGTATATGGCGGCTACGCCACTGACCATTTTTTCCTGACATGTTTTGCATGTGCCTGGAACGTCAGATGTTCGTCAAGAACAATACCCAGGAACTTCGTTTCAACTAGTATATCAAGGGATTGTCCAATTTGGTCTTTCAGAAATGAATGAGCGCACCCACCTTATACAATTTTCATTCGCCCTATAAGTGGAGAGTTTTTTTTAAAAAAATGTCTAGATCTACCGTATCAAAGGGTTTTCTAAGGTCGATTAATACCGCTGCTACCGTCTTCTTTAATTTTATTTGATTCCGTATTTCTTCGACAAAATCCATCACAGGCACAATCGTCGACATCTTGGGTCGAAAGCCGAACTGCCTACTTACTAGACTAATTCGTTTCATTTATTTCCACACCATGTTGGGTAAAACAATACCTAATCTATACCTACATACAAACAAACACGTTGGCAACAAATAAGCCGTAACACACATATTTACAGCGGTAAGTTACCAGGAGCATTCGCCAATCGTGATAACGAGATGAAATATATACAGTGAGTGGCGTGATACTTTGAACATGGATTGCTACAATTTTTACAAACACAAGATTCATTCGGCTCATGGAATCCCACTGTGCGACACACGACGTGGTGATACCCGTGCACTGCAAATCGCGTAACAATATGGCGGTTAGTCCTACCTACATCTTTCCATGAATCTGATGTCATCGCCCCAACTGTGAAAAATTCTGGATCAATTTCTGCCATTTTAACTTCGTATTCACTGATGAAACGATCGTATCCCGGTGTCGCAGGGAGATTTAGTCGCCTCTTCAGGTCCTCTACGAACAGCGGGGTATCTGCCAGCAAGTACACGAGTCTATTTCGAGCTGAACTGTGCACCCCAAGCACTCGCTTCAGAAACGCGGACTTAACTCCATTAAGGGTAGTCAGGTTAGCCGGCGTTAGCTTCGTCCAGATGACCTCTATGCCGTACGAAGCAATTGGTGCGATCTTCAAGTCAAAGAGCGCAATAGCGGTGTGCACGGACATCACTTGTAGTTTTTTGATCAAGGAACAGGCAATCAAAGCCTTCCTAACGCGTTCGGAGATATGCCTGGCATACGACCTGCCTGTAGAGGAGATTGTTAGCCCGAGGTACGTAAAGTGATTAACATACGTGAGGATCTGCGCACCTAGACGAAGTTCGTCGGTCGCCGCACGACGTCCCCCGTTACAAAACTTCATAGCATGCGTTTTGCAGGTATTGATCTGGAGTCCCACAGTACTGACATACTGTACCAGTGATGCAAGCGCTTGTTGTAGGTGGAATCGGCTGGTACTGTATAAAACAAGATCGTCGGCGTATAGAAGTAGGTTGACGTTTCGATGACGATTCTTGATGTTAGCTGGAAGGTCGCTGATCAGAGTTGAGAACAGGAGGGGGCTTAAGTTATCTCCCTGAGAAAAACCGGTGGTTTGCTCGAGTCCTGGATGCTCTGCTACTCCGTCGTCTATTGTTATCGAGTTTTTCTGTAGGATGTCCATTATAACTCCGAGTATCCTGCAGGGCACCCCCAGTGAGGCGAGCTTCTCCAACACTAGTGATCTTGAACCTGAGTCGAACGCAGCCTTGAAGTCCACAAATACTGCGTAGAGAAATTGCTTTTTCCGCGCTAGTGCTTCTCCAATGTCTTCAAGGAGAATACTGCAGGCTGTCAGGGTACTTTTAGAAGCGCGAAACCCATGCTGCTCTTCGGGAATAGCTCCCTTGTACTCCAGGTATGTAGTTAGCCGCTGAGAAAGCAGTTTTGAAAAGAGCTTATACACACAACTTTTCTTTGCGATCCCTCTCCATGCCGAAGGGTCATGCGGACTTCCTTTACCTTTAGGTATTACAGCTAGCAAACAATCGCGCCACCCGTCTGGTACCCGACCCGCTCTGATGCACGCGTTGAACAAAGCGGTCCAGAACGGCACCAGTACCATTGACTGTTGGAGATGTTCGTTACGTACACCGTCGGGGCCTGCCGCTTTGTTCATCGGCAGTCGATGAATAAGCTCTACGACTTCACGAATGGATACGTCATTTTCCAGTTCTTGCTGCCACCGGGAGTCCTCTTCTGACCATGCTGCAAAGTATCTTGGAAGCGTTCGGGGAATAGAGTCGCTGCCACAAAGAATTTCGCTAAAATGCCTAATAAGAATATCCGGTTCAATCGTACAAGTCTTTCTGAGAGGTGCGTTTCCTCGGAGCCAGAGGTAGGGTGCTCTCTCTGAGCGTCGCAATAACACCTCTTCTGCTCTTTTTTCAAAGTTATGTTTTGCATTCCGCAAAACTCGCCTATACACGCTTTTTAGCCTTACTAGACTAATACAACTTAGTTTTTCTGGAGTGTTTTTTGTTTGAATTATATAGTTAGAGTAGGTATTCCAAGTTTTAAAAAAAAACAATATGCTTTTATATAAGCTTCTGATTACATTTAAATGAAGCATTTTATGCAGTATTTATTTTAAAATAGATAGTAATTAAGGCTGGCATTGTAGGCAAATGCACATTTGGTACCCTTATTTAACTCTAATTGAGTAAAATTAAATTAATCTAAAACTCGAATTACGTAGACTAAGTAGTAACTCTCATTCGGGTGGGCCGTTCAGCATAACAAAAAGGGAATGCAATAAAAAATGTACGTTATTATGAGGTTTATCTAGCTGTTGTGAATCAAATGTCAGCCACAAGACTCGCATATAATTAATGTTTCGGTGATCTCGCACTATATGCCGCTACTTAATATATACTTGGAAATCTGCCGTATCGTATGCGTGAGCAACGGTTTTACAAGTATGATTTTCGGTGAATTTATGGGTGACTTTCAGCTTTTTATCTGTACGAAAACTATTTCATGAATGCTATCTTTCAAGAGCTGTATTGCGAGAGTCAACGGAATATCGATGACAAAAGTTGTAGTAAGCTTTACTTGTGGTTGGTCAATTTATTTATGGTGGCGGCGTGGCCTAGAGGTGGATCAGTGGGGCACTAGTTGTGGTTGTCATCTAACGGCGTGTTGCCGGTTCGATCCCTGTTGTTGATAGAACATTTTTGAGCGATGTGGGTCATTGTGAGCGATGTGGGTCAATAAATGATAAACCGTACCGCTGAGAGCCAGCGGCCATGCTGCCACAATGAGTGTTGGGAAACTCTATATTATCTTAGCATGTCCGTCGGGACCCTCGGTTCATTGAAGGTACTTCTCACGTTATAGAAGTGGCTATATAGGAATCAAATGTAAACGTTCAAATAAAGAAGGCAAAGTGATTTTAATACATTGAGGTAACCGAAGTAAGACATTAATGTAGAGGTTAGACTCTTTTTATTCGACTAGCGCCATTTGCCAGCTGGTTTAAATTAAGAAATGTTCATTGATCTTCGCGAAAGCTTGCTTAATTGATATAGTAAGCAAACTCTGCCACTCGTTGGCAATTACGATGCTAAAGAGATGCTTTTTGTTGATGCTGCTATGGTGATTTTTACTTCCTTGCTCAACCACGCCCATGCGTAATAATTCAACGGATTTAAATATGGGCTATTAAACGCGACGAGTCCTTATTAGAAAACATTCTAGCATGTTCTGCCACCACTCTTGCGCTAAATCGCTCATATGAACTGGTACGCCGCTTTGGTGAAAAACTTACGGCCTATAGTTTGACAGAGTAAATATCAGCGGTTTCACTACAGTTTGTGGAACATGCTGATAGACTTTTTTTTGTGAAAGAAGGGCAGTGGCATAACGTCACCCTCAATGGAGGCAATCCAGGTCGTGTACGTAGACCGGAAGTTTAGTCTCTTTAGATTATTTTTATTGGCTTCAGAGATATGCGACTTGATCTCTATGGCATGAAGGTCTTGAGAAACCTGATGTTTTTGAAAACAGTTTGACCAATGATGGCCAGGACACGTGACATTTAGCTTTTAGGGAGCCTATTGAAGCACGGGGATGATCAAAACTGAACCTTTGTATCGTGTTAGTGAATTCCGGGGCTCTTACATAGGGTATACTATTTCGCGCATTTCCGCTCTGCTATATAGAAAACTGTTCTTGCGTCTTCAGTGGCCATATAAGCAGCCGATATGCTGCACGTTCCGGAACCAAACGGACGCGTTTCTACTATCAGGGTCCGTCTGGCACAATAAGCTTCAACAATATTTCGCATTTGATTAAATTCCAGAGATGCAGATGCTTGGTTCGCCATGGTTGGTGTGTTCTATGTGAATCTTTCGTCTTCTACACAGAGAGGCGGGTGAACGTGCTAACCGCCAAAAGTGTCACAATTTAAATGGCAGTCTGTACGTATTCCTGGAATGTCAATGTTAGTACGTACTGAGTCCCTGTTTTAACATGCTGTTCCTGTCTTCTGATTGTTTTCGTGATGTTATGGTGGATGTTTGTTTTCAGATGAGCGTTGAAACGGCGGTGGTGTCGTGGTTGATTGGATCGAGCGTCTTGCTGTGGTTTTGTCATGGCTCCTATGCGCTGGCCATCCTGCTGCCTATCGCAGCGGTCAGCCTACTTGCGGGGTATGAGCAGATGCTTTTGCTCACAACCATGTCGCTCATAATGCTTCTTAAATTAAGTTGCGCTACGAGTAACAACAACACGCATTGTTCATTAAGTGTCAGCAGAAGATTATGATTATTTGATAGCATTTACACCCCAAATGAAATAGGCCTGAGCCAGAGTAAACTGAAGCCACTGTGGCGTTGACGTACACTCAACTGCTAATGATACTGTGGCTGCTGCGACATGTGTGCCACTCGCTTGTGTCTAATTTATATTGAAATTCGTCTTGTCTCTTCTTTTCTGTCTGTTGTCTGTCTGTCAACCGCTTTGCGTTAGGCTGGCTTCGCTCAGCTACGTTATGGAAGCTGCCGGCGGAAAAACCGAGTCGGATCCACTCACCGCGGCTTTTGGAACCGGAGTAGGTCCAGACGTGACGGCGTCCGACTCGAGCATCCCGTTTCAAGGCATACCTCACATCACTCGGTGCGATTCTGACACACTATCGCTATCCACATGCGCATTATAAGAGATCGTTTTTCAACTCTACAAACACGCCCATACTGCATTTAAATGTTATATTGTGCATTAAAATGAAATTGTAAATATTTGGCTACATATTATGTATATAATATACACCAAGGTATGTTTCAGCTAACCGCACCTGGGTTAATATGTCAGCGATCTAAGGAGGAAGAGTGAGAATCAATTTTTTAATATTTCTTTTGCTGCAGGTCTGTCCTATCCCCATCTCGAAAGCCTCGTCGCGAGCGCTACCTGACGGGTCATTCGGTCATTGACGAACCCTTGTCGGATGTTCTACAGCTGCTTTTTCGCGACTATGTGCTTCCATGGTATTCACGGCTTTCGGCTGATGAATCTTTTCTCGCGCACATCAAAGATCTTTTTCACGAAGTTGTCGTTAACCTCTCCAACAAGGCAAAGGATGTCGACTGGGTAAGCAGAGGCGAATCTTGTCTAAAAATGATTTTGAGACTTAACTGTTTGCAATATATATATACATATATACGACGCTACAAGGGAACTACTATGGAATTGTAGAGCTTGTTAAAGCAAACATTTTTACAGTGGAACATGGTCTCTGCGAAGTCTTGTTTCGAAGTGAGAGTGAAATTACTACAATTTGTGACACTGGTGTTTTTGCCCGACATAGCAGCACATTATTATTATTATTATTGTTGTGTGTATTATTGAAATTGTAGAGCTCACTATTTTTGTATGTGTTCTTGAATTCTCCTGGCAACGTAAATGTGTCAAATCGTTAACCGTTGTAGAAATTAATTTTAAAACGATCTAATGATTAAAGAAACCATGATGTCCCCTGCTGTCTTGTTATGTGCTTCAACGTTTTTAACAAGATAATATAGAGATTAAGGCCTGTGTGAACTTTATCGGAATGTTGCCCTTTATGGCTGCGACAGAACTGCAGTCAGCTTTAGCATGCATATTTTAAAATTAAATTATGAAAAGTTTGTACAACATTATTTTGTGACCACCCGCTCCGTCATCGCGTCTAAGCATGATATACGATGGTTTCTTTTGTTGCTCGTGTAGGTGAACTATCTGACTGTCAACCTAGTAGATGAGTTTGCATCTCACCTTCGACTGTTTCGCCAAGCTCAGGCAAAGGTAAGTCGCCGAGATCTGATGAATGATCGGATAAGATTCTTGTTGAGAGCGAAATCGAATGTGCAATTGAAAAATAAATGCTTTTCGATTCATCTTTATATGTCGAATCAAGGAACCTGATTCTAGGTGCGTTGTGTTCTATTGGGCTTTAAATGTGGTGATTGTCTTTTATTGACTCGTTAAAAATAAACACAAATAATGTGTATTTATTAACTCATCAAAAAGGAATCGAGCTGCTCCGCCGTATATGTTCCGACCACTATCCCACAGACTCACGTTGTTAGCCTACACTAGTCTCAGGAGCAATATGCCCACTCCGCTAACGCCGCGTTGTACGTAGTGTTAAAAAAAGCGTTGTAGGAAAACGCTATGACTTCTCCAGTGGCGACGCGTTGCTCAATGTCTCGTATGCCGCCGATGAGAGTATGTGGATCTTGTGCCCGAATACTTAGGGATCTTGTTTTGTATGAAAGAGGCGAGCCCGTGCACCTGCACAAGCCCTGCACAAACTAATTTTCGCAGACCTGGTTACGGAGTTGCACTGGTGTTTGCTTACGGACTCTTTTGGGCTTTCGAACCGTTAATCTCTATTAGTCAAACTTTTTTGGGACGCGCGGTTTTGGGAATGATGTAGACAAACATTTTATGGTAGATGTAAATCATTACATACACGTACAAGTTAGTCACGTGCGGATCTGCATACGACTTCCTGGGAGGTCAGTGAATGCAAGTTCAACGACATGTTGGCCGCAGAGCATTATATATATTCGCTCGGTAATACGAAGCAATGTGGTGTGTAGCTTTATAGATGAACAGGGGGTTATTCATAGTTGGGTGAAAACTGTGGCTGTTAAAAAGCGACTGAAGGAGCGGTCGATTAGGATATAATGAGCGACGATAAGGAATCCACAGACGCAACTCATAGGTCAAAACTGGGGATTGGAGAGCTGAGGCTACTAGATAGAGTCAGGTTCTTTTTTTTCGAAAGGTTCCTGGGTTTGTTAAGTGCTTGCAGAAACAGAATTGTTAGGGATTTTGAGGAGAAACTCTATTTACAGAGTAACTTTATACGCGGTGGGGCTTAAGCATAACAAAGGCGCAGGCTAAGCAAAAGCGATAGATCCCGGTGTTTACAAAAGTAGGGTGATGACAGTATATACTTAGCGGAGAACTTGGCAACGGCGCAGATACTTGCAGTGTTGAAGCGCGCAGGTACTAGGATCTCCCACGGTACACTCAGTAGGAGAGTTGGCAAAACAAGTTTGCCTTGTTGTGAATATCTCTGTTAACAACCATGATGTTAATAGCAAAAGAGAGAAATACTTACACTCCCGCCGCCCGCGAAGGTTACGCGCGGACATTTTGCGGGAGTGCCCGCCAGCCCGAATAGACAGGCCAGCAGCTCTCCCACCCTCCCCCCTATCGAGGTTTGGAATAGAGGTACCACACTACTCCGCCCTACCGATTAGACGCGATCACCTCGCGATTCCGCGTTACACCCCAGAATATTACTCGCCCCCCGAAGGAGGTTTGACCCACTCCAGAGCAGGGGTTCCCCACCTCGACAGGCGGTCTGCGTTCATGTGGCCATTTCGCTCTCATTATGCCTATTAAGCCAAGGCAGCAGGCGTCCCGGTCGGTACCCAATGGGCGTTAACCGTTCGGCCCGGGGGTAACTATGCAGCACGTTCCCCGTATTGGCAGTAGCCTTAACAGCACTCGAATGGGCCACGACAGAATGACAATATAAATTCATTGTCATCCAACCGATATCGTTAACTGGCCATCACCACCGTTAACTGGCCCCGGGGGTGTTACTATTGGGAGTTCGCACCGTCTGACCAACTTTCATGTGGGCGCGTGAAGGTCCCCGCAGCACGCGGAAGTCGCGCGCCAGCAGACCACGCCGGAAAGAGAGTCATAGGTACTCCCGTGTTTTGGGTTGGCTCTTGGCCGGAGTGGTAACGTCATGGGAGAACCCCATCAGCTCTCACACTCCGTTTACCGGCGGTCGCCACGAGGAGGCGTCCAACCCTGTAACTACAATTCTATATAAAAAATATTGCGATGATTTATTAATCATTTTCAATACATTTGCACACTCGGCAGTGCTCACCTGACATATATATATATATATATATATATATATATATAGATATAGATATATATATATATATATATAGAAGATGAAACTCGTTGCAATTCTTATATATTGGCTTTCACGCATAATTACTAATTTTTAGAAGACATTTATGCCCCTCGTCTCATTGGAAAAATTACATTTTTGCCGGTATGTACTAGACCTCAAAGTTTGTTTGGCGAATTCTGGAACACTTTATATATATATATATATATATATATATATATATATATATATATATATATATATATATATATATATATATATATATATATATATATATATACTATCACTTATTAACACCCAAGTTGGGTAAAATTATAAACATATATATCAGGCATAACTAGTGCTTTCTTCACATCATTGGGTCTTCTCTCATCTTGTTAGTTCAGTTGTGGACGTGCTGCGGTGTGGTCTCTGTCACACTGGGCAGAGCACCTCGTGCACCTAGAAATAATCATATTTAGTAAATCTTTTCTATCTATTTTAGGTGCAGCGACGACCTCAGCAGGAGACGGGCGCTTCTGACGGACGCAGCAAAGCCGACCTTCTTTTGCATACCTTCTTTACGATGGAGACCGCTATGGAGCGTGATCTCTGTCGAGATCTCGTTTGTATATCAAGGGAACGAGAGATCCGTAAGTTGGTCCATTTACATACATGAAGTGAGACAGCTATGACTAACACCACGATTACAATCCACTTTGTTAATGACTCTTCATTACCTAGTTTTTATGCTACTTCGATTGTTTTTCCTTTCTGTGCTCCTAACAGTGACAGGGAGAAAGGAATACTCAGTTGAATTTGTTTTGTGTGAATGGCAGTTGCACTTCAATGATAGGTGTTGTAGAACAAGTGGAAAACCCCAGTCTTAACTTTTGTTCCCTACGGTATTTTTAATGTTTGCATTGCTGTTGTCATTTGACAGAGTACCTTCAGCAGGTGTCGGAGGTTCTGCTGTACTTGCTACTACCTCCGGCCGATTTCCAGAATCGAGTCACTCGAGCGTTTCTCCGCGAACTCCTTGCAAACATTGTACTACTACCCGTTATCGACCTCATCACTGATCCTGATTACATCAATCAGACCATCGTATGGATGGTACGTCAGCGCAACAAAGGCATCTATAAGGGCGACGACCGAGATGTACGTACCGCTGTGTCTATACGATGCGGGAGATGCACAAAAACAACTGTGTAGCATGAGCTTGCCTGGCCTGGCCCTAGCCATGGCCCTACCCATCCATGACTTTCCTGCTTATTGCACGCTCGGTAATCGTGCCTGTCGATCACTTTCCGTTGGCCTATAGATGTTGCCCGCCTATGTAAAGTAAATTTCAAATTTTATCTCAGACATTCTCTAAGCCATCGAGCCATTAGTATGTTCCGCGTGGGCCACAGATCCCGTCGCTATGGAGCGCTGGCTACTTAGTTTGTTAAATCATACATAAACAAATTTTGACAAGTTACTATTTTTAAATGCGATATTATTGTTCAAATAGTGCCGGGCTCAATCAGCCGGGAAGGTGGCAAACCTGACACTTGCGGTACGTCTTGCCACATGCAATCTGTGGTCTCTGCCACCTCTAACAGTAGCTCGGAGTTCTCGCGATAGCGGATCACTACTATTGTGATACCATGGTCTATTCGAGGACTGCGGGCAGAGCGTGGGTATACTCACAATTCATGGGAGCTTGCCTCCCGACCTACTGGATACAGTGGCTCCGTGAGCCACCCAGTGGGTTAGCCTCCTGCCTTGGGTTGTTAAGCACAATGAGGCTGTGTTCCTTCAAATAGCATGAGAGTATTTTAGGCGTAGACGTCCTAAGTATATTCCATGTACATTACCATGCATGCAACCCTTTATAATATAGTAGCAAAAGTGTACATTTAATTAGGCCTAGCATGTTGTACTAGTATATTTTTACACGTAAAATTCGAGAAGAGTTTTATTTTATTATGGTTTATTAACACCCAGGTTGGGTAAATTATAAATAAGTACGTCAGTCCACCTCACCGGATCTCCTCTCATCTTGCGAGTTTAGCTATTGACTGAACTGCGGGACATGGTGCGGCGTGGTATCTATCGCAATGGCCTGAGCATCCCGAGCACCTACAACACTCCGCAGAGTTATATTTGGGATAATGAGGCTAGGAGGGCATCCCCTGTAGGCTAACGTAACGTGAATTCTTTGATTTGTTGTATTACGTGGAAAAGAACAAAGAGGCGATGGTGACTTCTGAAGATTTTCTGGCTGTACTTCGGAGCACGGATAGCCTTGAGGAATTGAGCGCCACCATGCAAATCGTTCGCCACGAGATTGCGGTGCAGCGCAGCCGCGACACAGGAGGAGAGCAGGACGAACTAGTCAAACAACAACTGAGGTCGCTCTTCTACGTCGACGAGATTATCTCTAGTAGGTGGCTGCACTTTGGGAATGTTGGACCTTCAGTTTCTGGCTGTAACCCTTCGAGTTCAAAGTCGTTATAATGATGTTCCATGATATGATAGGCGTGATTGCAGCGATGATGATAATTATGCTTGTAAATATGGAGACCATCTTTTCCTATCTTGTGATAAACACTTTAAACTAAAATATTTTTTTGTTGTTGTAGAGCGTATTCAACGGATTGCAGAGATGATGATAATTATGCCTGTAAATATCGAGACCACCTTTTCTTATATTGTGATAAAAATTTTAAGCTAAAATAAGTTTTTTTTGGTTGTTGTAGAACGTATTCAACGGCTGGAAGATGGCTCATTCGACACTGAATCTACGGGCTTTCCGTGTTCCGCCGATATGAAGAAGCTTATGGCGGGCGAACTTTACAACCTTTCTTTTGAAGACATCCTCTGCGATAACGTTGCACTTGCGTACTTTATAGGTAATTTATTTTTTGCTATATATATATATATATATATATATATATATATATATATATACACATATTCATAATAAAATGTTCATTTCACGTGAACACACCTACATATGCATACGTGAAAGTTCGGTAGATAAATCTATGATGATATAATTATCTATTGGCTGTCCCGACCAACGGGAGTGACACTAGTACATTATCTATCCGGATGTTGCAGTTGCATATATATATATATACTGCTGATATTTTTTTACAATGTAAAAGGTGTTTTGCGTTCTGAAATGATACTTCTAATAAAAAAACAAATGCCGTTAAACTGGCCTATCTCACAAATAAGCGTTATATATTGCAAGTTGATCATTGGAAGTATATTTTGAAGTATTGTCGGGTCGTCTGTTGTCAAACAACGATCCAACATACAATAACGAGCCGACTGTCCCCCTCTATTGCAGAGTTTATGTCGTCGATAGGAGCACAAAATCTGATCATGTTCCACCTAAACGTGGAAGGTTTTAAGACTTCCGCGGAGCAGGTAGCTCCCATCGGTCAGGATGGATATTTAGCTGCTCGCTTGGAAGGCTCATTGCAGAGTTTACGGGAAGCAGCGCAGCACATCTATAACACTTATCTCTCTGAACAGGTACGTCCAAATCTATCTCATGTTTAACTGGAGAAGGTTGTGATTAAAAACTTTATTAAAAAAGTTTTGTAATAGTTATATAGTATGGAATAAACAACAAATGTTAATATATTCATCCTCATGCAGGTTACGAATTCGAACGTGATTTCACTTATAGTCTGTCCTGTACTGGACGAAGGTTGTAAGTATAAATCTTATTGTTAATGCGTCCTCGGATGGATTAGACTTTCTTTTTGTGGAGGAGGATGGATGCGTTTACGCACTGGCGCAACGAGATCTTCCGCGTAACGTCTTATCATGTGTAAGACTCGGCCCGGACGACTGGGTCTTGTTTCATTGAATCCCAAGTTAAACTCACCTTCCCCCTTAAGCTTCACACTCTGTCAGTCCGGATCTCCATTTAATAGTGCTACGGACTGAAGAGGCTGCGGCGGGTGGCAATCGGATCAGCCGCCGTGGTCACCATCGGGCTCCTTACCTCATCAGACAAGCCTTGCGCAATATCATGTGAACACGGTCTTCCGTGGGCAGTGTTGTCTCTCTGCTGTCCGAAGAGTCGCCGAAGCCGTGCGCTTTAAGATTGTCCTTCTCTCTCAGTATCCCTTCAGCCAGTCTCTCCTTTTTTCCTCTTTCGACCGATTCCCAAATGCAGCTGACAAAACCTATCATGCCCTCTCGGAGGCCACCTTCACCTTTGAGTCTGCCAACATGTTCCTGGTCGGCGACAGTGCCTCACAAACGGCCTGTAAATATTGGGCATCACCAGGACGATGTTATCCACGGCCTTCGTCGCCTTTGCTGCGTTCTGTTTGACGCCTGTTTGATGTGAAAATTACCGTTGATACCTCGGTCTTGGTAGACTGCTAGGTATCGTGCGGTTTTCACAACTTTGATTCCGATACCGTTTAACAATAGCCGAATAGGTGGGCATTTTCATGCCGATCAGAAGAAATTGCTTTTGCTTAAGGTTAGCGTAAACCTATCAGCTTCCATCCAGAAGAAGATCTCGGCAAGTATGTTATTTGCCGGAAGCTCTAGTTCAGCTGCAATGGTAGTCCTTGTGGTAACTGCGAGGTCGTCAGCGTACGCAATGAGTTTAGATTAGGGGGTTGTAGGTCCCACGTCGTATTCCAGGTTCCAACGCAGAGGCTTCAGTATAGACCCTGTTGAACCCTCACAGTCGTTGGGAACTCCTTGCTCTCGCAGCGCAGTGTGCGGTGATTCCGGTAATCTGAGATCCATCTGATTAGATCTGCCGTCAGCGTTTTTGACGTCTAACAAAACAGTCAGGAACACTTATCTAGTCTTTATGTATTACTTTAGCTTTTCCAATGCCCTTTATTTTTAATACAAAAGTAAAACGAATATGCAACTGAGCTGGATCATCTTGTGCAGGCGCGTTTGTGTTAAGTATGTAAGTACGGTCATGTAAATGTTTTGTAATAATGGCGACTTTGGCTTTAACGTTGTTGTGTTCGGGCATGTTCAGTTAGACACACGACTGTCTGGGCTAGGCGCCAAGTGCTGGCGAACGTGCAGTGGAGAGGGTAGATACGAGTAGGTATGATAAGCGTGCAGAAGATTCGATTAAAGCGTTTACTTAAATCGAGACGCATTCGAGAACAACCTGTGAGAGACAATTAATACAGCTGACACAGAAGAGTGCAGTGCCACACCACAGGTAACTGCAGGCGATCGTGTATTTCCAATGTACTCGACTAGTCTAACTTCAATAGACCAGTGTGTACAGTTTAAGTACATATCATGTGTATGGCGTACTCTAACCAGACGACGCTAATTGTTTTCCAATACAGAACTGGGTAACGTATATCCGTGGCGCATTTCTTGCATTGTTGTGGTAATTTGCGTGCATAGCTACGTTGCATTGTATATCTGCTGTATACTATACATTAGTGCAGACGTGGTGACTTGTAAGTGTATTAATCTGACAAATGTTTAACGATTGATTGCTATGCTTTAACCATACCAATTTTTAATTCAAAATTGCAAACTTTGAGAAAAATAGTGTCCATTATAAACGCATTGCTTACACGCCCTGCTACACCAAGCGCCAGATTCATCTGGTATTTCTCCGACTTTATCCCATCGGAAAAGCCTGATTTAATTGAACGGTATTATGCTTATTTGCAAGAGATAAACATTTTGATGTGACCCGACCAGTAAGTGATGTTTGAGTTGTTGATAACCTGCGTGGTATATACTTATGGCATACTTCACAGACGTCTTCCCGAATACCTGTCGATCAGAAACATATCAGAAAGTTTGGTAAGCGTTTTGCCGCCGAGAAATTCAGCGTGAACTGGTTTGATGACATTCAATCAGAGGTAAGTTGCTTTAAGATCGAAGGCCTTGATTATTCTTCACAAACAATCATTAACCGTGTCAGGTGTGTTTAACTAAATGCGTCAAATTGGTTCATCTACCCCGCGCCCGCGACCTTGAATCGATGGCTGGTTTTTTCTGATTTAAAGCCGAATTCTATACGGTACAACAATACTTCTTACCCGCGCGACCCATTCTATTTTTAAAAGTTTCCATTGTAATCTTGTTCAGTTCGCTTTGGAAGAATTAACAGAAACCTATAAAGTAAGTAAAATGTATGTATGTAATATTTGGGCAGGTAATGGATCAAATGCAAGATGCCAAGTATTTCGGAGCATTTAAGAAGAGCGCTTATTACCTGCGATTACTCATCGAACTCGAGTTACTCACAGAGCAACGCGACCCTAGCCTTAAATCCGACGAGGATCTTGATTCGTTGGGCTTCAGCGGTTTGTGCTCATATGGCAGCGGCGAAGACTCCGCTAGCCTGGATAGCCTTGAGCAAGGCGGTGAAGAAGTAGAATTTCTCACACCGCTTCCAGATGAGCTTCCACCTGCACTGCTAGTGAATCAATTGTCGGTTATGTCAGCACTTGCAACGTCTCCATTGTTCCCTGGTTCAGCTCCAACGAGCGGTTCAGCCAGTTCCAGCTTCAGCGACAGCAGTGCAACACAAACTACAACACCAACTCCTACTGAAAGCTATCTGTGTGCTGCGATTTACAACACAGGCATTGTTCGTCGCGGGGCTTCGACGTACGCCCTCTATGCCATTTCAGTTACGAAGTTGGAACCGAATCAAATGGAGGCGAAGTGGTGTGTCTTTCGAAGATACTCAGACTTCTATGAATTCCATTGTAAACTTCAAAGACAGGTGAGAGCCTAAAGAAAATGCTTTTTTGTTGCTTCCTATGATATATGATAAATGTTGATATTGTCATTAATGAGTCCCGTGTATAGACGTGTAGCTATATATATATGCCCCTGATATAAAAGGGTGACATGTGTATTTAGGTATACATGCCAAACGAACAATAAATCAATATGTTCAAGACTATGGCAAGCCGAATAACCGTATAATGTATTCTATTATGTACGTGTACTCCGTGGCGTTTCGACAGTTCCCACATGTTGTCACAACACCATTTCCTGGTAAGAAAACATTCAACAACATGTCGACAGCCTTTCTCGAACATCGCAAGACTCAGCTGAACATGTACCTTCAAAGCGTTCTCCAGCCAAGTGTCCTCAACAACAAGGAAAACGCTGAGATGGCCAAACTCGTCGAGCAGTTCCTTGAGCCGGGTCGATACGAACACACCGTCAAAAAGAGTCAGTATTGATGCTTTATCTTAGTTACTTAGGTAGAATCGTATAGCGTTCAGTAATTTTACTAGTTGTTCGGTAGTTGTTTTATTAAAAAGAGAATTTATTTATATAATTTTGTGGGTGGCTGGCTACTAATCTTGGCCCAATGGGCACTAGCAATTAGGGTTAGCTGGGTGTATCAACCGGTCTTGGCCGAATCTCTACCTACTGACGGGAGAATGAAGCAAGATATTTCTGGAGAAAAATATGGACCTGCAAAATGTCCAGAATTATTTCGCCAGAGAGCCACAGTGAGGGGCCGCCTCATCAAGGAGATGGTTAGCTATATGATGACCTCGACGGAAGCGTGAAAGGAGGCGACGGATCTGTTCGACACCATTTGGACGCTCAAACAGCCAAGGAAACCGCTATATATATCTGTATATCTTTAAATAAGCCCCCTATCTGGATGCATGTAAATATGCAAAAAGATAGACGAAGACACAGCTGAATTAAGGAAACGTGGCAGGGACGCCTCTCCCACAGCTTTGCCAAACATTACCGAGCCTTGCAGCGTAGGGGAGAATCCGGGTTTTTGTAGGTTTGTGAGCCCCACACTAGTCACGCAGGCTGCTAGTGACGCATGTGCATTCTGCATTTCCGAAACCTTCCAGAAAAAAGGGTAACGAAAGATCATGCTAAGGTTTAAAACGTCTGTTCGATAACAGACGGATGGTTTCGAGATTAGTGAGCTGAATAAAGTTGAAGAATGCTATTTCGGGAATCAGGTAATCATCAATAAGCAATTCGAGAACCGGCATACTCATCGTGTTACCGTTAGTTAGTTATAGTTTGGAAAAACATGCCGATTCAATTAATCGTAGTAGTTTTTCAAATCAAGTTTGAGTTTTAACCATTGCCAATTAACTTGAGTACTTGTTTAATTAAGTTTTATTCGCTAAGATGTAGTGTTATCATCATAATTTATTGCACCATATGTATGCTATGTATATATCATTGTGTTATACCTTCACGGAGCCCGCGAAGGTCTCAGAGGCCTTTAACATTATTTTTATATGCATATTTAATATGAGTGAAATAAATATGATGATGCATATAGCATTGTAATTGCAAAAAAAAAAAAAAAAAAAAAAAATATATATATATATATATATATATATATATATAAAACACATGTGTATAAGTAATAAAATATCATCGAGCTAGTAGTGTTTAGGAACGTTAGTGTAACAACTACATTTTTAACCGAATAACGTATTTTTGTTGCGAATATCTGTGTACATTTGGTGGCAACGTAATGGAAACCTGAAACCGTATAATTTATATTTATCTATTCTACGCTCATTTAGGCGCTGCCTCGTTGTCTAGTGATACGCGGCTTAAAAATACTGATAAAATTATCTCCTTATAAAATAAATGTATTTTCGTTTTACATATATTTTGTCATAGTATTGATAATGTTTGTGTTGACCCTTTTTTTGTTCTGGGGGGTTTCGGGAATGCATGATGCACATGCGCCACTAGCAGCCTGCGTGACTAGTGTGAGACTCGCAAACCCACTAAACCCGGATTCCTCCCCACCCCCCAGGCTCGGTATTACTTTGGCATTACATCGAAGATGTGTTGAGAAGTGTTGACCCTATAACAATTTAGTTGTCTTCGGCTGTTTGTCTTGTTAACTAGGCAAGAGAGGCGTTGGTGTTATTGTGAATCCGCTAAGGAGCTCAGTAAAGAGTGTCGGTTCGATGGTGAAAAATGTTCCCGAGAACATTTTTGACGGATTGAAAGACGGATTTGGAAGGGTAATGAGATCCAGAGCCGCGGAACAGCTCGAAGATAGTTCGAAGGTAAGTTTTTCTGGTTTCCTTGGCTACAAAATAACGTTCTCCGTTGAGATCGCTTTTAACTTGTTTTTATTTGCATTATTCCCAGAAGTAGGTGGTTAATTTAAATCGCAATATGGTCATTGTTGTCTTAATTCGTTTCACTTCAAATTGTGCATTTGTCGTATATATATATATATATATATATATATCTACTGGCTAATATTTGTTTGGTTAATGTTTGATATGTGTTCTGTTTTAGGTGGGAGCTGGCATTGACGTAGATGCAGATGACAACATCCCATTTCGCATTCTTCTGCTACTCATGGATGAGGTGTTCGATCTAAAGACGAGAAACACTTGGCTCAGGTTCGAACTAGGATACTGGTGAATTAGATGGTGTCTGATGTCTACTATATCTTTCTGGCACCCATAGCTTCAATTTTCTCATATACCAGCGCATTATATAAGGCGCTGGCTCGTGACTCGAGTGAGAGTCCTATTCAGAACCTAAACATACCGTCGTGTTTGTGAGAAAATTCTGTTTCTGAAGCACATATAACGGCAGCCTGAAAATGCAACATGGTCGTTTAGAACAGAATTAAAAAAAATAAAGTTTATTTAATTAGCTTTCACGTCCAATGCCTTAAAAGCATAACCTTACGATCATTCACAGCGTTAAAATTTGACACATTCAGACAAATGCTGCTTCTTGACGACAACATTTCATGACGATCACTTTGGTACGAAATGAATAGCAATGCGAGCGGTGATTGTGTGTAATTAAGAAATTTCAGAGGGCATGTTGAGATGAGTGCATGCATAAATGACCAAGAGTGATTTATCTGATGGAGTAGGTCATTTATGCATGCACTCAATCTCGATATGCCCTCCGGACCGTAACTACTCCGTAACCACAGATCGGATTGCCATAATCGTAACCTGTAATGTGCAGCGTATATAGTGTAATTGTCATGGGGTTATGATTCTTAGGCACTAGACGTGAAAGTCAATAATAGAACTTCAATTTTTGCGAATTCGCTTCTGAACTATCATGTCGCGTCTTTTGGCCGGCATCGCACATTTTGTGCTCCCACGTCGAGCAATAAAGTGAGTTGTAGGGTACGAGCGCTTATATCAAGTCTACTCCAATAATTCTGAAGTATACATAACTAACATGTGGCGGTTTGTCGAACGTCCTGCAGGCGACGGATAATTGTTATCTTAAGACAGATCGTAAAGACAACGTTTGGCGATACCATTAATCGCAAGATTGTGGAATCAGTCGAGGAATTAACTTCATCAGACCAGATCGCTGAGTATGTGAGAACACTGAAGAATGCCCTCTGGCCGAATGGCATTCTGGCCGAACGTGATGCCAAGGAGCGTGATTCGGAGACAAAGAATCGAACCCGTGTTGCCGCCAAGATGCTGCTCCTCTGCAGTGTCACAGGTAAAAATCCTTGCCCATAGGAGCTACTTAATGGATCGTCCCTGACATTTCACTCGTTTACTATAGCAATTTCGTGTTTTAATGCAAAATGTTATGGACATTTTTCAGTCAAGTGGGTTAAATAATGATACTTTCTATGCAATCTAGGCTCCAACTCGCACACTGTAGGATACCATGCACATTATGTTGTAGGTTAAAGGCTATATCTACTACGCACTTTAAGTTCTAATTATCATTGCATTCATTTCATTCACATTGCGTATGTATATAACGTTGACAGCTGCTCTTGGCATGTTATTCGCGAGAGGCAGTGCAGTGATCTCTTTGCAAGGGTCAGACAGGCTGAGGCATGATACTTGGTACACGCCTGATGTTGACGAAGTTTCGAACACAGTCGACAGACGCACTCCGTGAACTCTTCGTGGAAGTTCGTATTCGACCTGGTGATGATAGCCATGAAGTTTGTGTCTGGTATAGACGTGGTTGCTAAAAGTGGTTCAGAGTGCACTAATTGTTTATAGTGCACCTGGTATGGCCCCGCACTCTTTTCTCTCGGAAAAAAGCGCAGGACATGACTTACTTCTTCTGTGAGCGAGTGCCCAATCATTCCCAATCATTGGAACGAGGCGTTCCGTCTCGCATTATTATAGAATACCATCCAGGTGATTCGTTACGTGTTTGTCGATAAGCAGGTGGTTTAACCCTTACGAGGTCGCACAACGTAGGGTGAAGGCCTCTGTCTTGCCCTTACCCTTACTTGGCTTAAGAGCTTGAGCACCCCATAGTGGGCGAGATAGCAAGCCTGAGAAAACCACTGTCGTGATCTCCTATACCCCGATCTCTTGCACCTGACTGCATTGGTCATGGTTTTCGCTAGCAGTTCACGACAAGTATCCGCATCAGGGCCCACCTCGAGGCTAGCAACTGCTAAAAGTAAAAAATCTACATACCTCGTGGCAACCAGGTGTAAATTACTTTGCTCTTTGCCCAAATATCAGGAATATTTGCAACTGCTGAAGCCTGTAAGTGCTTCCTTGCAGCCACCTCAAGCCCATTGAAACTTTAAGCTTCGCCATCGACAAAATTATAAAGCAATACGTCAATGGCGCTGCTTTTGTCTTTGCATGCATTTGCACATCGCAGACCAATGCATTCCATCAACTGAAGCAGCATTTCTCCTTCATCATTACTAGCCCCACCATTAATACGGGCATTTAAGTCGCCACCGACGATGGTTTGCATAGACAACTGACGCTAGGTCCATTGGTCCCCTCATTCCCGCACAGTTCTAAAGAAACAGCCGCAGAGACCTTGTATTGTCCGAGTCAGCATCTCTAGATCTGCTCAGTCGCTTGCGAAGAGCCAGATCGCCAAGCGATAAAATTTTCCATAACCAATTTATCGTAGGGAACACTTCTAGCCCAACACGAAACAGGGTACCTTTCGGCCAGAATGCATTCTTGTTGCATTTTGCGTAGTCGCCGTCACCCAGCACTACACATAACACAGCATCACTGCTCTGGATAATTTTAAATACCGCCTTTATAAAATGCTTTAGTCGACGTGTCATGCGTGTACGGTAGAATTTCTACTCCATCAACTGCGCTGCCTTCCTGCATACGAAGCTTTGTTTGCTGCTTCTTATCCGCTAGACGGTGACAAAACCATCGTGATCCTCTTCATCTTTCTTTGCCTCTGCGGTAGTCTTCATTAGTGATGTTGTGGACACTACCCTTTCCCTTGCCGTTGGTGTGTTGTCATCTATCGGCTCGTTCGCTTCGACGGTGTTGCTGGCGGTGTTGTTGTTGCCGCCGCTACTGCTACAGCTGCTGTTAATCCAGCTGCTGTAGTACTGCGCTTGGCACCCTTGCCGTTTTCTCCGGTGGTCTCCATTGTCACAGGGGACAATGACGCTTTGTTGATACAGCCGACCGCCGCCCTCCGTCAGCCGTACCTTCTTAATATTCAGCGTTAAATGTGTTCTGTTCGTTTTCTTTACGCCAACATTTTCTTTTAGCGTGGAGTTTAAACCCCCTCGATTCGTGTGTGATGCCCACAATTTCACTAAATTCCACTGGAGCACACACAAACGTTCATTCGTCTGGATCAAATTGGGTTTCTGTGATTCACGGGATCCGCGCAGAGCTATAATAAAAGCATTAAAATATCTGTCCTCTCTGTAGCCTGTGTGTTGTTGCTCGTATGTAATATTGTCTTGCTTTTGTCTAGCAGTTGGATCTGTCAAGCCGTTCTTGTAGATACTGTGGTCGTTTTTTGTGGTGTATAATGTAAAACTGCACGAAGTATATCTCCTTTAAAGAAAGAACACGTAAATTTAAACACGTATAATAGAAAGGAAGTACTTTGCAGATTTCCGAAGAGATTTCCAACAATCCAATGGTTCCAATTATTGGCCATATATAATTACCATAAGGTAATCTGGGACAGAGCATTTCTTCCAAAAGTAACGTATTCTCTAACTTTTTGAAATGGGTTTGTGTTTGGATAAATTTAATGTCCGTAGGACATTAAATGTCCTGTGTCTCGTATGATAGGTGAACCCGCACGCGACGGCACCATGTACAGGTTGTAACAGAATCCTATTCTTACAGACGATTTGAAACGCATCATCGGAAGTGAGACGACACGCCGAGGGATGTTCTGCGTGTTTGAGATGTTTCAGCAGCAGCCGCTCAATCGGCGACTGGTCTACGTGCTTCTCGAGGGTATGCTGACCTCGCTCTTTCCGAACAACAAGTTCTGCGAGCTATTTCGCAAGTGGCACTCGACATCGCCATCGATTTCGATGGTGAGCCTGCACTCGGCGGGTGGCGGAGCTTCTGGTGCTAGACTATCGCCTATGGCTACGCCTGAAACGGTCCATCGACAGGTGGCTCCCTCTGTGCCAACCTCTTGTCCTTCTTCTTCTTCGGCTACGGCTGGACCTGACTCGATGCCCGGGCCAGGGCCGAGATGACGCTGCCAGGAGGCGGGGCTCTCTGTGCGCCCCGTCTCTGGTAACAGCAGCTGTAGCATCAGCGCCAGCGGCGGCGTCAGCAGCTGTATGACTAGCGGCAGTAGCAGTACCATGAGAATACCGGACGCCGGCCAAAGCCAGCAGCGTCCCGACTCAGCGGGCCGAGCCGATACGAGGCGACACAAGAGACATCATTCCAATTTTGTATAAGGGAATCGACGAAGCGAAACGTGAGACGTGTATAGAAGTAGCCATAGTAAGCATGGTAATCGAAGACGATTTTCGTCGCCATACGGTCTGAAGAAGTTTCCTCGCGAAAAGGGGACGACGAGGGAGTCAGCCAGCCAGCCAATCAGTCACTTAACTTCAATCAATGGGGTCTCTCAAGGTGATGGCATATTACACATTATATGTGTGTGTATACGTATGTGTATATATATATGAATATATGTATATATATATATATATATATACATATACATGTGTAATATATATATATATATATATATATATATATATATATATATATATATATATATACATATATATATATATGTATGTATATATATATATATATATATATATATATATATATATATATATATATATGTGTATGTGTATATACATATATTTCGCGGATATGATGTTGGCAAATGCTTTCGTAGTTTTTCAAATACTGTGATGTCATGAGAGCCGTATAGAGAATGAATGAAAACGGTTGATATATATATATATATATATATATATATATATAGTGAGAAAGATAGAGAGAGATAAAAATAACTGTATTATAATCGTTTGAAATTCATAGTCGTAAAAAGCAAGATGCATGAGTGAGAAAGAGAAGTAGGAGAAAAATACGAGTGTTTAGGAGATAATGCGACTGACGTGAAAAATAGAAGCGAGCAGAATGACTTCGTTATTGCAAAACGTGCTTTAGTGCTCGGAAAAGGTACATTGGATTCAAATGAGCACCAAAATGACATCAACTCTAATTACTACTTGTTGGCCATTACGGGTAATGACGATAAGAGCCAGAACGCATTTCGGCACGGCCGATTCGGTAAGGCAAGAAGGCCGAAATGCGACAAATGTCGATAATGAGGGTCGAAAAGAACGAACAGTCGAGGAGGCTTCACCGTAGGAAAGGCTGACGGAATGCACAGGCACGCACGACGCACATTACTGTTTCAATTTCGGACGGCCTAACTTTATGTTTAGTTGTACAAAACGCCATCCGTAAGTAACGCGAAGCTACTTAGAAGCACCTTATTTCTTCTGCCCAAAATGGTGCGCCACGCCAATATCTTTTGAATGCTTTCTTTTTCTATCGGCAGTGGTGTACCGAATTCAATGTTTATAATAGAGGCAGACTTGTGATAGTCGACCTTCGTATCGCTATGTGATGGTGGTGGTTAATGGTCGTTCGTTGCGTCATATATTGCTTTATTATTGCTATAGCAACGTGTACTTTGTTAAATTCATGTTTGCGTAGCTCGGTAGCGAGTCATTTCATTCATGCCCCGAGAATGCTCCCATTTTCGAACAGTCATAGCTTCATAAAAAATATTCTCTCTCTTGCCACGTGAATTAGGCCTACGACTTCTCTGTTTAAATATTAATAATAATATGTCAGTGTTACAAGCTGACACTTTATCAGGTACTTTTTGCATATACAACTTTTTTTAGCTATCTGCTGCATGACAGGAATTTTAATTCATTCATTTAAGCAAACATTTATGGTAGCTATTATATTTTTCGTGTGCGCTTTAGATGTCCTTATTGTCCACGAAATTAATGCGCCTCAGTGCGGACGGCGCACGCAACAAGTTATATATATAATTGGTGAGCTGATTGGCTCACCAATGCCAAACTCTCGCATTTGTCTTGCTACAACTGTTCTGTCACTCGGAGTCACTGCGCTGAATTCTTGCTGACGACATGTCGTTTAAGGTCGTCGTTATAACGAAATAGTCTCTTATCACTGCGCATTACCTTAATATATTTAAAATGTCTCCATCTCGTCACCGTATAGTTGATCTTGCGGCACGGCCTCTAAATTTGTAACAAAACTAAATAAATGGCGTTGATGCTGGAATGTTTATTGGCAGTTTTTAATTATATATATATATATATATATATATATATATATATATATATATATATATATATATATATATATATATATATATATGACTTAAAAAGGAAGAGTGATTGCTAGTGAGGAAGTTAATCGATGGTGATGTGTCGGGGGCTACAAGACTCGTAAGTTCGTGCGACACGTTCAGTGTCAAATCCGACCATGTGGAGGCTCTACGTGACAAATATCACTGCGCACCAAAGGACTTGAAGTGGACTGATCCCCCTGCCGAAGCTTTCTCTGCGGAAAGCTTTCACGTGTCTAGAAGATATATACTGGGAAGTAACACGTAATGGGAAACTTTAGCGAAGATTGTCTGCTGGAAGAATGCGTTGTAAATTGACGAAGCAATAGGTGAACGCCAGCTCGGCTTTGCTTCTAGAAGTGGGACCGAAGTAGCGATCTATTCCACACGAGTCTATCTTCAATCCAGGTCAGAAGACATAGTGATGGTCAAACTAGACTTTCAAAATGCTTTCCACAGCGTTCGACTTGACCATCTTCCAAGGGTTGTTGTCTCGAATGCGCCTGACCTGTGCAGACATTATGCAGACAAACAGAAAATCAACTCAACTGCTGTTGACGGACCACGTCATACTTTCACAGTCGGGCATGCAGCAGGGCGACCCATTAAGCCCTCCACTGTTTTGTCTTGCCAGCAAGGAGCTGATAGACTTTCTTGAGTCCCCGCTTAACGAATGGTACCTGGATGACGGCGTGTTAACTGGTGACCATGTAACGGTAGCCTGTGGTATTCAGAAGGTACTGGATTTTGCAACGAAGGCCGGGTTACGCCTCAACCCGCAAAAATGCGAACCCATTGTGTCGGGATTATCTATGTCTGACTCCTCAGTCAGATTGATAACCGATCTTCTTCCAAAGTGGGATCAGTACAAATAAGACCAGCCTTACCTTACTAGGCGTGTCACTATTTGATGACGGGAAGAAGGATCAGATATATGGTTGGGTGAAGAAGTTAAAATTGTCCTCAAGTCGCTTGGGTTTCTTGAGTGGCACAGGCGATTGTTTTTATTAAGGTCCTTGTTCTCGACAGTACGGGTAAACCACATGCTCCGTGAGATTGACTTAACGGAAGATGTAAATCTTTTAGAACAATTGAACGCCCACACGTTGAAGTCCCTGTCTTTCTTACTTAAGTACCCCTTCTTTCTTACATAATAAGTTTACCAGAGGCAGCCCGTGTCACAAGGAGGCTAGGCATTCCAGACGGAGTCTTAGTCGCAGGTCCCGCGGTGGTCGCCTTAATGTCTAGTGCGTGGCAAAGAGCGTCATGGATACTAGATTGCCCAGCTGTCGAACGGTTTCTTACTGTACTAGAGAATTCCAAGGAATGTCTCTTAGCACGCACTAGAGCATCATCTCCGAAGGATCCGATTTCCCAGGCAAGCTGGACCGTGCCGTTGGAGGATGCTCGACTAGCCAATCTTTTCAATTCAGCGGAAAACGAGGCGGACAAAGCACGGCTTCGGGCAGTTTCATCTAGTGGTGCTGGTGCATGGCGTAATGTTCTGCTTAGAGGATTTTCTCGTCAGGATCTGCATTGGTCTTCGCCTTGGGATTCTTCTAGTCGACAAACATGACTGCAGCTGTGGCGAGAAGGTCTCACCCTTGTGTCACCCACCATGACTTATCCTGCACCGAAGCTTAGGCCGTAGGATGAACCGCGCTGCTCTGAATGATACCCTAGCCCGTGCTCTAAGATCTTCTGGGTACCCTTGTGTTCTTGAACCCGCAGGTTTGTATACAGACGACTCCCGTCGACCTGACGGGATGACCCTAACAGCCTTTGAGGGTGGGAAGACACTCGTCTGGGACGCTACCGTGACTGACTCTTTAGCGCCTTCAATGATCTGTCACGGCGCTACCCAGGCTGGTTATGCTGTTTCGCAGGCGGAAATAAATAAGTGTCGAAAGTATGCATTTATCGGAGACTCTACGGATTTTTTTTTCAACCTGTTGCCTTTGAAACCTTAGTGTGCTTAGGTAAAATTGCTAAGGGAGTTATTACTAAGGTATGCAAGTGTCTCAGATTGGACACGGGGGACCTACCTGCTGTTGAATTTTTCCGGCTAAGGCTGTCATTGGATATACAACGTGGTAACGCCACGGCGTGCTTGGCACCTTGTTACCTAATGGGCTGATGTAGTGTGTTGTCACGTTCACTGGGAACAATTGTTTACACCCTGTTATGAGCTAAATAAAATGTGTTTTATCAAAATGTATATATGCAGGGTATAGTATATTTACATTGTTTTTCGAAAATGTTTGATAATCGATAGTTAGAATTGTAGAGCTCGTTAAAGCAAATGATTGTTCCAATGGAACATGGTCTCTAAGAAGTTGGTTAGAAGGGAATTCGCAAAAATTAACTTCTTTATTAGCTTTCACGCCAAATACCTCAAGTACCCTACGGGCACTCACAGCGCATAACATAATCACACAAATGCGCATTTCGTGACGATTACTTTAATACCAAATCTAGGTCAATAAGGTGTGGTTGCGGAGTAATTAAGATTTATCGGCGGGCATGTCAAATTTAACTGCATGTAAAATGACTGTGCGGCTGTCGCGCGACACGTCGGCGGGCCCTTGAGGTATTTGGCGTGAAAGCTAATAAAGAAGTTCATTGTTTGCCAATTCTCTTCTAAGCGACCATATTGCATCTTCGAACCGACCTTTCATGTTCTTCGGCAGAACACGACGGTGTGCTTAGTTTCTGTCTAGGAGGACTGGTTGTCTCGCAACAGCACATTGTATGCTCCTATGTTACATTGGAAAAAATATTTGCTTTAACGAGTTCTACAACTTCTTACTATCGATTATCATTTTTTTTCAAACACCCTGTCTATATATATATATATATATATATATATATACATGTATTCTTTGGCTCAAAAAACTCTTGTCTAAATACGCTTTCTTCCCGAAGGATACTGTCGCCGTTATCTTGGCCATTAGTTATCTCGTTATGGTATGCTATTTATAAATATTAGTGTATATTCGTCGACTTAGCGGTGGCGTAGGTATGATAACCTACTAAAAAATACTGCAAACAGTCGCCCTGAAAACGGAGATATTCTTTAAAAATGTTCCTAACCCCCTTAAAATGCTATGTATTACCAGATATGATTATCCAGACGTGGAAAAAGTCTCTACGTCCATATTGTCATCTCGCCACTCGTTACAGTGTTCACGGATTTCATCATATATTTATATCAAATGCCGTCGTTGTTGCGGTCCAAGCTTCCCAGTATCACCTCACCGACCGCACGGAATCTATATTCGTCTTTTAGTTCCAGCAATAATACTCTTAAATCGCTGTTGTCATGTATGCCATGTATATTATGTTCATATTAGCATACTAAAACAGGGTGAATATTTTTATAAATAAACAATTCGCTCCAACGGTCGGTACTCGGCGACACAGTTATCGATGTCGATTTGATTTTATAATTACGGCTTGTTTCTGCAGCATCGCAAATTCTCAATCCGAAGTCCCTCTGAAGTCAACGAAGACGTCATATACGAATTGACACTTTCGGTAAAACACCGTCACATCTGATAGCTTGCTCCAGCCTGATGCAGAAGGTATTGCCCGTTGCAGAGTTCGTTTCTTAGATTTACGGTCACGGGGCTTTGTAGACTGTATGTTGCCGTATGGCATCCGTAACTTCCCCAACACTAAAGCCCATCTCAGGTGAATTTCCCCATAGCTCACCTTTCTCGATCCATACGCTAAAAGTTAGCAATATGAGAAGCCCATATGGTCGGGTGTTGTGTGCGCCAGAAGATGCTGGAGAATTTGGCGAACCAGTTCCCGACAGTCAAGAGATGCCGCCAGGCTTTGCAGATCTCTCGAGTTGCCGCCTCTCTGGTAAGGCAATAATAATAATAAGTCTCCGTCGAGTTTATAGGGGAAACCGAAAGCCCTCTAGCCAACCAATGCTTTTTGATCACGGCGGTGGTGGAGCCGGAGAAGGAAGGACTGGGACCGTCAACTATTGAGATGCTAAGGTCACTGGTGATGAAGGCGATTGAAGAGAAATGAGCTTATGCAAATGTGCATGCCCCTCGACAGCCCTCTGTGCCTTGAGGTACAGGGAGATCGAAAAGTTTCCAGGGCATTCGTAGACACGTCAAAATAGGGCAATAACACGTCAGCCTAGCGACAATAGAGAAGCGGAGGTTGGGGTCAGTACCACCCTGTGTGGCATAGACCTTTTTGCGGACGAGAAGGATATTAAAAAGATTACAGATTAACCTGAAACGCCACAGGTCCGAATAAAATATGCTTGTAAAGTGGCAGTATGGAAAATTGACAGCACTGGACATTGTTTACCGTTGGAGCTTAGCGTGGCTCGTGTCTGGGTTAGTCCAGGCTGGGCCGTGGACTCGGCAGGGGCAACGGCGGGGGGATACACCGAAGCTGATCGAAACATACCGACAGGCCAAGCAATGAAAACGGCTTCTCCTGGATAGAGCTGAGTGAGGTGGCTGTTTACACCTGGTACTTCTCGCTTAACAGACCGCAACACAAATTTAACAAACCCGAAAGGAGATGGCGCACAGGGCTAGAATGGAAACAGTAACTTAGACTTGTTTGGGCTGACTCTCAGCCAACACTTAACCTCCACAGATTTGCTTTTGCTTTGCTTCGTAAGACGGAGTCAATAAATATAAATGTACAACGGCAGAGATAGAACCCGTGCACCAATGTGTCGACTCCGGTAGCAGGGCGCACGCGAATACACCATGCCATCACATGTTTTGACAAAAGGAGGTAACGGCGATCAAGATGAGGAAGGCAGGGAGCAACCAGGCTGGGTTCAGTGGGATCTAGACACACGCCTCTCAGAAGAGAAGGCTCTGGGTGTGGGAACCGGCGCCTATGGAGCCGGTATGATTGAGACAGGAACTGCTCTTTCGTGGTTTCGAGGCAATGCCAAATAATGCTAAGTCGGAGGAGGTAGGGAAGAAGTCGTACTTGGTAGATTTGTGAATCCCACACTAGTCGCTGTTTACTGCCGCTTAAGATTTTAATTTTTAATAAGCTTGAGTGTATAGGATTGTTACACCGCAAGAGCAGACGGACAGTTGCATAGTTATTCCAAACGGTACATGTTCTGCATCAAGTCTCGGTATGTATCAGTTCATGTCGTTTGCGGAAGAAGATGCGATTATGTCTCCAACCTCCGCCTGCGGATTGTACCCCACGAGTTTGGCATATGTCCTGACGAGTGGCCTCAGCTGTCCACGAAAGTGTTTTGCAGTTTACGCGTGGGCTGTATGGCTGGCCCCGGACTGGGTGCTCATATTCGTTCCACTGCGAAGTCACAACATACCGTGTCCTAAAGTTATACCGTGTGGTTTCATTGTTCAAAGGAGGAGATCGTCTGTGCCGAGACAACTATAGACCTGTTAGCATCTCCGCGCCCATATCGAAAGTCTTTGCAAAATGCATTATTAAACAGTTCAGAGATTTTGTCGAAGGACATAACGTCCTACATAGTAGGCAGTTCGGCTTTCGACCCAAGATGTCGACGATTGTGCTTGTGATGGACTTTGTCGAAGAAATACGAAAACAAATACAATCAAAGAAGATGGTAGCAGCTGTATTTATCGACCTTAGAGAGGCCTTTGCTACGGTAGATCTAGACATTCTTTTAAAACAACTCTCCACTTACAGGGCGAATGAAAATTTTATAAGGTGGGTGCGCTCATTCATTTCTGAAAGACGCCAAGTTGTTCAAATTGGACAATCCCTCTCTCGAATAGAAAATATATCAATTGGAGTGGCTCAAGGGAGCATCAGTGGCCCGCTATTATTTAATATTTTTGTTAACGATATTTTTACTATTCCAAATCATGCTAAACTAACCTTGTTTGCTGACGACATAACGGCTCTATTCGTGGGCGACTCTCCCCAACAGGTTAAGGCAATGATTCGTGAGGACATTGAAAGGCTATCTCTATGGTTTAGAAATAACGGCCTCTACATTAATTGGTCAAAAACAGGAGTTATTCAATTTAAAGCTCCAAGGGGCCAAACGACAAACAATCCTGAAGCGTTTGCATGCGACCGCACGCTTGATATGCTAGTTGAAACGAAGTTCCTGGGTATTGTTCTTGACGAACATCTGACGTTCCAGGCGCATGCAAAACATGTCAGGAAAAAAATGGTCAGTGGCGTAGCCGCCATATACCGCAATGTACCACGCTTATGTGCAGAGCCACCTAACATATGGTCTGGAGGTGTACGGTCTTTCTTATGCGTCTTATATAACTCCGCTTCATCTGCTTCAGAAAAGAGCACTTCGCCTCGTCTTAGGTCTCCCACATCGCGTCTCAGTATTAGTAGAACAATATAAAGAACTCTCAGTGCTCCCGTTACCATACCTAATTAAGTTTACCATAGTTGTCGAAATAAAACTTATTCTTTTTGGTCACCAACCCAACCTAGTTGGCCTTATCGAATCTGCAAGAACCAAAAACACCCGAGGCTCGGCATCTCACTTGCTCATTGTCTCCTCGGCCACAAGTACACAATCAAGGTTTGCACTCTGTAATTTAGGTGCTACCTTGTGGAACAAGTTGCCTAGTGACATTAGGATACTTATATCGCTTAGTCAATTTAAAAACGCACTATCTAACTTTACTTGCGTCTGATTAAACCATAACTATGTAAACATGCACACAATACATAGATAAATAATTGCAATAATACGAGATACTACGGTGATAATGTATAAAATCTTACTGTAACTTGTACATATGCTTCGCACTAGCCTGTGGCTATATGAAGTTGTAACAAAAATGAGAAACTACAATGAAGTATCAATAAACGTCATATCATATCATATCAATACGGTTATGTTTTTGATATTAAGTTATAATAATACCGCGTGGTACCGAAGCGTATTGCTTTGCCGAAAAGTTAGGATCCTAATCTATGCTCTACATCGCCGAGTAGAGTTGTTTATATGTTTCGTGCAGGTGAAAACTTTATTGTACGCGTCGCGTTGTTACTGGTCGAACGAGTATTTATTTCATGTTCGTTGTTATTTGCCGCAGAAATACCGCAGGCTACATAATATGAATTTGTGCAGCCGAAGGCTTGCAACTATCGTAACCCATACTTAGTGATTTTTTGAAAACTGAAGAACCATAGCGCTTCGCAACGCACTTAAGTACAGACTGCCTGTTCTCGCCCACCTACGATATACAATATATATAGATATATATATAATTCAGTTTGTTTTAAGAAAGTAAGTGGAGCGACTATTGTCTCCTGGCAACGTGTGCATATTGCAATAAATTGCATAATTTATTGCAATATAATCAATCCTTAACGGTGGGAACATAACTTTCTGACTTTCTTTAGCAAACCACGAGCGTACGGGCCTGGTCCGCCAAGGACATCAAAGGCATTATAAGGGCTAATGAGTCAATAACTGCCGCGTCCCAAACCAGCATGCAGCCGCTCCCGAACGGGGTTAAGGTGAGGCCGTCAGGTCTCTTCCCACCCTTCCTGTCAAGTTCGACGGGATCCAGGACGCACGGCTAAATCGTAAATCTTTGTTTCAGTTAAGGCCTGGTGCTTTGCTTGCCTCTGCGCGCTTACAATATAGGGCAGCACGTGGCGTTCCTTTGCCTGAGTGATGTCTCTGCAGACGCAGGCGTGAGCGTACATCGGGTCTGTCCTTAAACGAAATTCGACCGCAATTCTCATTGACAGCTCTAACAGAAGCTATGTTCTGTTTGGAAGCCTCTTTCATGTAAAAATTACCGTTGATACCTTGGTCTTGGTAGACTCCTAGGTATCGTGCGGTTTTCACCACTTTGATTCCGATACCTAACAATAGCCGAATAGGTGGGCATTTTCATGCCGATTAGAAGAAATTGCTTTTGCCTAAGATTAGCGTAAAACGATCAGTTTTCATCCAGAAGAAACTCTCAGCAAGTATGTAATTTGCCTGAAGCTCTAGTTCAGCTGCGATGGTGGCCCTTATGGTAACTGCAATGTCGTCAGCGTACGCAACGAGTTCAGATTAGGGGGTTTTAAGTCCTACGTCGTTTCCAGGCTCCAACGCAGAGGCTTCAGTATAGACCCTGTTGAACCCTCACTGTCGTTGGGAACTCCTTGCTGTCGCACCGCAGTGTACGGCGATTCCGATAATCTGAGATACATCTGATTAAATCTGCCGTCAGCGTTTTTGGCGTCTATCAAAACAGTCAGAAACATATCCTTAGTCTTCATTTATTACTTTAGCTTTTCCAATGCCCTTTATACTAAAGTAAAACGAATATGCAGCTGAGCTGGATCACTTTGTGCAGGTGCTTTTGTGTTAAGTATGTAAGTACAGTCATGCAAATGTTTTGTAATGATGGCGAGTTCGGCTTTGACGTTGCTGTGTCCGGGCATGTTCAGTTAGACACACGACTGTCGGGGCTAGGCGCCGAGTGCTGGCGAACGTGCAGTGGAGAGGGTAGATACGAGTAGTAATGATAAGCGTCCAGAAGATTCGATAAAAGCGTTTACTTAAATCGAGACGGATCTACCGCATTCGAGAACAACCTGTGAGAGACAATAAATACAGCTGACACAGAAGAATGCAGTGCCACACCACAGGTGACTGCAGGCGATCGTGTTTTCTTTCCATTGTACTCGACTAGTCTTTTTTTAAGGGGTGGAAAATGCATTTACGCACACCCGCCGATATAATGGCGGGTAGTATGGGGCTAGACGATCGGAGAGGGAATACTCACTCTAATCCGAGCGGACTACCCACTAAAAACCACCCCCCCGGAACCCTCTCCTGGTTCGGAATTGTGAACCATTACCTCAAGACCAGCAAGGAGGAGCCTCACGCTTCAACCCTTTCCTTAGTCTGTAAGTGCATCCCGAGCAGGTAAGTTCTGCTGGGTTAAATCAGGCTCTGGGCGACACTCGATTAGTCTAACTTCAATAGGCCAGTGTGTACAGTTTAAGTACATATCAGGTGTATGGCGTACTCTAACCAGACGACGCTAATTGTTTTCCAATACAGAACTGGGTAACGTATATCCGTGGCGCATTCCTTGCATTGTTGTGGTAATTTGCGTGCATAGCTACGTTGCATTGTATATCTGTTATATACGATACATTAGTGCAGACGTGGTGACTTGTATATAGAAAGTTTATTAATCTGACAAACGTTCAACGATTGAATACAATGCTTTAATCATACCAACTTTTAATTCAAAATTGCAAACTTTAAGAAAAATTGTGTTCATTATAAACGCATTGCTTACAGGCCCTGTCACACCAAGCGCAATTTTTATCTGGTATTTCTCCGAATGTATCCCATCGGAAAAGCTTGATTTAATTGAACGATATTATGCTTATTTACAAGACATAAACATTTTGATGTGACCCGACCAGTGAGTGATGTTTGAGTCGCTGGTAACTTGCGTGGTTATATATACTTATGGCATACTTCACAGACGTCTTCCCGAATACCTGTCGATCAGAAACAAATTGGAAAGTTTGGTAAGCGTTTTGCCGCCGAGAAATTTAGCGTGAACTGGTTTGATGACATGCAATCAGAGGTAAGTTGCTTTGGGATCGAAGGTGCTCGATTATTATTCACAAACAATCATTAACCGTGTCAGGTGTGTTCAACTAAATGCGTCAAATTGGTTCATCTACCCCGCGGCCGCGACCTTGAATTGATAGCTGTTTTTTCTCGTTTCTGATTTATAGCCGATTTCTATACGGTACAACCATACTTCTTAGCCGTACAACCCATTTTATTTGTAAAAGTTTCCATTGTAATCTTAATCATAACTTCTCTTTGGAAGAATTAACAGAAACCTATAGAGTAAGTAAAAATGATGTATGTAATATTTGGGCAGGTAATGGATTAAATGCAAGATACCAAGTATTTCGGAGCATTTAAGAAGAGCGCTTATTACCTGCGATTACTCATCGAACTCGAATTACTCACAGAGCAACGCGACCCTAGCCTTAAATCTGACGAGGATCTTGATTCGTTGGGCTTCAGCGGTTTGTGCTCATATGGCTGCGGCGAAGACTCCGCTAGCCTGGATACCCTTGAGCAAGGCGGTACTTGAAACGTCCCCATTGTTCCCTGGTTTAGCTCCAACGAGCGGTTCAGCCCGTTCCAGCTTCAGCGACAACAGTGCAACAAAAACTACAACACAAACTCCTACTGAAAGCTATCTGTGTGCTGCGATTTACAACACAGGCACTGTTCGTCGCGGGGCTTCGACGTACGCCCTCTATGCCATTTCAGTTACGAAGTTGGAACCGAATAAACGGAGGCAAAATGGTGTGTCTTTCGAAGATACTCAGACTTCTATGAATTCCATTGTAAACTTCAAAGACAGGTGAGAGCCTAAAGAAAGTGCTTTTTTTGTTTCTACCTATGATATATGATGAATGTTGATATTATCGTTCATGAGTCTCGTGTATAGACGTGTAGCTAACTTTTTCTATATATATATATATGACTATGGCAAACCGAATAACCGTATAATGTTTTCTATTATGTACGTGTACTCCGTGGCTTTTTGACAGTTCCCACATGTCGTTACAACACAATTTCCTGGTAAGAAAACGTTCAACAACATGTCGCCAGTCTTTCTCGAACATCGCAAGACTCAGCTGAACATGTACCTTCAAAGTGTTCTCCAGCCAAGAGTCCTCAACAACAAGGAAAACGCTGAGATGGCCAAACTCGCCGAGCAGTTCCTTAAGCCGGGTCGATATGAACACACCGTCAAAAAGAGTCAGTATTGATGCCTTATCCTAGTTAATTAGGTATAGTCGTATAGCGTTCAGCGATTTTACTAGTTGTTCGGTAGTTGTTTCATTATAAAAGATAATTTAATTTATATAATGTTGTGGGTGGCTGGCTACTAATGTCGGCTCAACGACCACTAGCAATTAGGGTTAGCTGGGTGTATCAGACGGTATTGGCCGAATAATATAATATACTTGCCGATCTTCTTGTATAAGAAGTGTGGCCGTGCTATTACCGACATATGTAAATGCAGGTACTAGAGGCTACCTAGGCATTGTCGTCGGATAGGATCGGATGTGGAGGTTAAAACTAAATCAATATAAGAGCCCACATTGTCGTCGTCACCTGGTATACCAAAGATTCTTTCATCAGTGACCATTCTGCTAATAGTAGGACCAGTAGTCATTTGGATAACACTACTTAAGTTGCTAGTACTATTGGTGTGACAAAATAATTGATTATAATTGTTATATGTGTTATTGTCATTACATTGATTAGCAAAATTATTATTAGCAATACCTACAGTGGCAAATATGACTTATCTATTACGTCACTAGAACTGATCTGTTTCATCATATATATATATATACATATATATATGATGTTATGATAAATAAGCCTTATGATAAATAAGCCAAAATTCGTAAACGAAAGAGAAAAACAGTTTTTGAAAAAACACACAATACTTAAATTAAATCACTGGGTTTATTAGTAAGGGTGGGTAGACAGCTTACGTTAGCAGCCTGTATACAGTCTTTCAGCAGCGCCAGCATGCTAGGTAACCGCCACAGTTTGTCCGTTATTATTAAAATTAATATATAACACTGTTTAGTTTTTTAACGGCAATCAGTAATCCACCTCAATCGCGCCCCGCTCGTTGTTAAAACGAATCACACGAATATCTACAACCTGGTCCTTTAACTGAGACATCTCTGTTCGTGTCGACCATGAGTAGTGTTTCATCGGCGTCGTTGGCCGAACATAGGCGGGCTCTTGTCGAAACATGCTAGGCAGATCTAAAATCTGCGCAGGCTCGACATAGATAATCGTTCCGAAATCGACATATAACACTTGCACGCTGGCGTTACACGGGACGCACAATACGACAGTGCGGTAGAAAGTGATGTTCCTGTTTGTTTCGTGATCAAAATCGACCACTATACAGGCTCGGCCCTTTTACAACTGATCTGACGACATCATGTCGGCATCTTCTTGTGGAAACTGGCAAGCCGATTCTGTAATCGCCGACGCGCTGCGACGTCAGATTCCAGCGTTACGTACAGGAGTGGCCTGGTTGTAACCACGCGGTTCGCGGAGGTTGCGGAAAAATGCTTTATGCACACCCAGCGCAGATATCACTGTCCGGGCGTGCAGAAGCGCGTAGATAGTGTGGGACTCCCCGATGGCATGAGATTACCCACTAAAAAACCCTAGTCCTCACATTTACCCCCCAGGGTTCGGTACTGTTTGCCAGTTCTTCAAGGCCCTGGGGGAGGAGTCGTTTGCTCTACATCTACGGCATGGCCTTCGAGACCTGTAAGGACGTCTCGCAATCTCTTCTAGCGAGTGAAACGCGTCTTTCCTTCTCTAGTCAAGTTTTTTCTCTGATGATCCGGTTGAGGTATGACGCTCCTTCTCTCCATGATTGGATTGACGTCAACATCGATGTTATGATCGTTGTAGTGCTCCGGCTAGTGCTTATTTGGAGGTCTGCCTGAGGTTCGAAAGTCTTGGGCATTCTGCGACCGTGTGGTCCACGTCGTCAGGTTCCCCAGTTGTGCACAAAACACAGATGTCTGAGTGAGACTTGCCTATCCTCATCATGTACGTTAGGATTGGCCGTGTCCCGTTACAGCCTGTGTGGCACAGAATGATAATGAGCCTTGGCCTGGGCCGTTATACCATTCATGTAAATCACTGACGAGGTGGCGGGTCCAGCCCGCGCGCGAGGATAGGGCGCGCCATTCCTCCGCCCAAGTCTGCATCGTCGCCTCCCTTGCCTCGTTGTAGTCAGTATATCCGTCCCTTCGCGTGGTGCTCCTCTGTCCTGCCAGGAGGTCCCATGGGAGCATTCTGGCTAGCGCAGCCTCCGTGCTGACGGCTCTATACACTCTGCTGACAGGTATTGCAATTGATCTTTGAGCCGACCTAAGGAGCTGCCTGTTGCTGATCGTGCGGAGGGCCATGTCAGCCCACATTGACGCTGCGTATAGTGCCGTGGACTCCGCCGCCGGCGCATATTCTCTTCTCCAAATCCGCGCCCTCCGACCAAGGCAGGATTTCAGCCGTTGCCCTAGCGATTGTATGCACTTTTTTAGATATGGCTAAGATGTGGACGCGGCCCGTGAGGCCGGAATCGAGAGTGACTTCCAGATATTTTGCCGTTTTCGACAGCATGACAGCGTGGCCGTCCAATGTCAAGCGAGTGCCGCGGGTGCGTTTGCGACCTGACAGGTAGATTGCCTCAGTTTTTTCTGGGGCCAGCCACCGAGAGACACAGCGCATGGCGTTGTTTGCTGTGACCTCGAGTATGGTCTCATGGCGGCTTGTTATACTAAGTGCCAGGTCGTCTGCGTAAGCCAGCGTTTGTGCCCCTGGCGGAAGGTTTGGCAGACGCAGAACATCGTCATATGCCAAATTCCACAGAGTTGGGCCGAGTATAGACCCCTGTAGGACCCCGGCGGTGACACTAAACGTGCCGTGATGTGTCAGCAGGTGGCGGTCACTCAGATAGGAGGAGATGATGCGAACCATATAGGGAGGTATATTTCGTCGTTCCATGGCCTCAAAAATGTTTGACCAGTTGGCGCTGTTGAAGGCGTTTTTGACGTCAAGAAGTATCAGTAAAACAAACTTCCTGGTGTTGCGCGACGCCCTGGTTTCTTGTCTTGCTTTTGCCATGATTTCCTCGATAGGGTCGAGTGACCGTTGCGGAAACCATGTTGGTTAGGTGCCAAAGCTCCTGCGTCTTCTATAGCCTTCGTGAGACACGCTTGGATGATGTTTTCAAAAACCTTGCCAATAGTGTCTAGGAAGCAGATTGGTCTGTAGGTTCCTGGGGTGTGCTTGGGAATCAGGCAGGTGGAAATTTCCCCTCCCGGAGGAGATGAGTCGCGGTACCTGCGACAATTTTCGGATGCTCTCTTGCCATAAACCGGATCACCCCAGGAGGGACACCGTCAGGACCCGGTGCTTTGTCAGGGGCGAGGCGCTCGGCTGTCTGAAGGACCTCGTTTTCTGTGACGGGCGGAATGTCTGCTGGGTCTATATTGGTATAAGTTACTGAAGGGCGAGGAGAATGCGACGGGAAGAGTTTCTTGACTTGGCGGAGAGTTTCTTCTTGTGTTAGAGGGGGTGGAGATATCTTGGAGTTTTCCGGGACTATCCGATAAGGAATTCCCCAGGGATCATGTTGTACAAGATCGATTAGAGCCCTCCAACATTTCCGTTTCGCTGTCCTGATCTTTTGGCGAAGAGTGTTTCTTGCTGTTCGGTATATCTCTAGTAGTGTATCCTCCTGGGCCAAGGCAATATTAAGTATGTGCTCGTGTTCACCGTTTCGACGTCTTCTCGCAAGCCAGGTTCGAGACCTCGTCATGGTGCGCTTGGCACGTATGCATGCGGAGCGGGCCTCCTTTATCCCGGATGTCCACTATGGCTGTGGGAAGCGTCTACCAGTGCGGCGACGCGGCGGGCCGCTTGCGGCCCTGCACGTCTTTATTACTATTTGTGTTAGGTCTTCCGGAGAGGGTTGGGAGTCTTGATTCATGTTGAGTTATGCAGCTATGTAGAGTTTTAGTTCATTGATGTCTAGATGTCTCATCTGCCAGGTCCCCCGTCGTAATCGGAGACTATGTATTTGTGGTCAATGAACGTTTCGGCGTCTGCGACGACTCTCCATCTGTTAATCAGACAAAGTCTTGTTGGTAAGTGTGAGATCAATAAATGACTCTTGTCGACCTCGGACGAATGTCGAAATGTTCCCGTCGTTAATTACTGGGAGATCCGAGTTGGCCAGCCAGTCCAGTAGTAGGAGGCCCCGGGAGGTGGGAGCGCGGGAGCCCCATAGAGGATGTGCCGCGTTGATGTCACCTGTCAGAAGTAGTTGGTGGGGGTTACGAGATGTAATGAGATCAGTGAGTGATGTGAGGTAGTCGTTAAATTCCTCTAGTGTGCGGTTTGGTGAGAAATAGCAGAAGAGAACATATAAGCCGCTGCCTAGGTGAATCCATATGCACCCAGAGCAACCCCGTTGCCCGAGACGGACATCTTCGGGTCTTGTCCCGTCCACCATATTGCTGTGTCTGCTGCGGAATCAGCATAATGGTTTGCTCGTGTTGATGCAATATTAACATTGGGCTCTGACATGAGGCATAAATATATCTGGTTCTCCTGTACATACACGTTAACAGCGTCATGAGCGGCCCGGCAGCGGTTTAAGTTTACTTGTAGGATCTTTATTTTGATAGCTTAGTTTTAGATCGTCTCTGGAACGTCGTCCAGTCTGATCTGACGCAGGTGCGGCCGGAGAAGTGTCGCTAGTGGTGGCCTCCTTTTCGACAAGGTCAACCTCCGGTTGGGAGGGGACCCTTGACCCGGAGGGTCCGCCACTAAGCTCCACTCTCTCTGCCTCGGAGCGCTTTGTTGGCATGCAGGGCTGTTGCCCAGCCTCTGTCCTGCATTTTCGCTCACGGAGTACCAGCTCTCTGTACATCGGACATGACATCGCATCCGTACGATGACTGTCAGTATCGCAGGCGATGCACTTCATGCTCGCCGAGGTGCAGTCTCTTGTCTTGTGCCCAATGGTCCCATAACGTAGACAGAGGCATCCTACGATGGGTTTCTTAAGTGCGTAAGGTTCCGCGCGATGGCCAGGGCGCTGGCAGCGGTGAAATATTGGAAGCCTGTGCCATAGATCTGGACGACAGTTGCGGCTTGCCAATCTGACTGTCGTGAGCTTTCACAGACGTCGGGCCAATGGGGCGGGTTAATGGCGCCAAGGCGTACCAGCGCCCACTTGGACCTTGACGGGGTTGCGACTAAGGAGTGATCCGTCACTCCTAAATACGCGGTGAGGTCGGCTTTTATCTGGGACTCGCTCGACAGGGGGTTGATACCTTATAATGCCACCTCTACAGTAGGGTCAAATAGCTTGGCAGAGGCCCCCAGTCCCGCGCTGCGGATGTTAGTACTCAGCCGTTCTCCTGCTCCTGGTGTGATTTCACCCAGTCGGATTGCTACGTCCCCGCTAGATGTCTTCTTCACTTCGCGAATAATAGTGTTCGCCGCAATGTCTGCGTTGAGGTTTTCTCTGACGGTCCACAGCGTGTCGGCGAAGGTTTTGCCATTGCCGACTTTAACTAGTATTAAGGTTGTATGTCTATAGGGGGCGGGTGAGAGTGCTCGTGCTGGTCCGGTGGGCCCTGCTTGAGCCGTGCGGGTTTTGTGTAGCGCCAGTCTCCCAGGCGTGGGTGACTGAGCCACCAGCATTGCTATTATTCGGTGGAACGTGATGGTGCGCATATCCGGGGGAACGTAGAGGAGAAGCAGGGTGTCATTTGGAGTTTGCTCTGTCATTAGGAGGATTCGGTGTATAACTGCTCGCATCAAAGTCAAATTCGTTTCATCCGTAGTGGCATCCTCGTGATTTGGTGGCAGGATGCCTACTACTAATCGATGCCCTTGCTGGGGGTAGGCGCGGAGCCGGTCATAGTCTCCACAGTCTCGCCCAGGACTACGGCAGTGCCGGGAGATGAGGACGTTATGGATTAAAGCGAGGGATAAGCGGCTAGGAGCTTTTGGAATAATCCTGTGTTCAAAATTTCTCCCTTTCGGACCAGCAGGCCTCGGATCCCTTTATGAGACACGAAGTCTTCCAGTGATAGCGAAACTCTCTGAGTCGCTGTGACGGGCCAGGGAAGCTTTGCTACTCGCAGGTAGTTTTCCGCTGTTTGAGCGTTTGGTATCTGCTTGCCAAATGTGCCTGATAAGCCGCATTCGTTTCTGCCGCGCATTTGGAGCATTCGCCCACGGACGACTCTGGGGGCGGATGCCTCGCCTCCGCACTTTTGTTCCTCGCGTTTAATGCCGCGTCTCTTTCCTCCTTAGCGGCGTTAGGGAGATCAAGAGCCTCGTCACGTTGGGCTACAAACAACGCCAGTTCCTGTTGCATCTTGAACTGGTTTTGGTCCGCGCCAAGCCGGGCTTCCCGTAACGCCGTTAGGATTGTCTCGGCCGCCGATTGCACCTCGCGGAGGTCGAGTTGGATCTTTTGCGCTAGGTATTTGAGTTCCTTAAGGGTGTTCCTTGGCTCGCAGTGGATCGTAATCTTAGCACAGTGCTCAGCAAGAGCATCATAGGTGTCTTCAAAGTCTTGTCGGGCCTCCTCGTCTACTCCGGGAGCACGGTGTCGGAGTCGGGGGCTGACAGGAGGTGGAGTGTCTGCTTGCCGTTTGCGGGTTTTGATGGGTCCGGCGTGGTCATGGTCCGTTTCGCCAAGCGCCAAGTCGGTGACCATTTCTTCAGGGTTGGGGTCGAGGGCGGGCTGAGTAGGGACGGTGTGAGTTTCGCCAGGGAGACGGGGTAAGGTTTCTTTGGTGGTCAGAGAAGGGTCGGCTCGCGTAGCGCTAGAGGTCGGGGCAAGAAGGTTCTGTTGCCGAAGCGACTTGGGGACTGGGGGCTTACTAATGCCTGGCTAAGCTGATATGCGTCGCTGTACGGACAATGGTCGACAGGTGAGTCGACGGTCGTTGTTTCCGCAGTGTTGTTTTTGGGATTGCAATAGAGTCGGTGGACATCTCCCAGTGGGTCAGGCTCAACCCGAAAGACGTCCGTACGTTCTATAAGGTACTGCAACGGCATATCGTTCCTGTAGAGCGGCGGACAACCTGCTTTTTCGTTCGTTTCGTTGGAAACTCCTCGGGAGTCAACCAATCCCTTTCCATCGTCTTCAGCAGCTTGATATTTTTTGGCAAAGAATATGGCCAAATGTCACCGGGTGGGATTGATTTGCACTCATCTGTAAAGACCGAAGCGATACCAGAAGCCAAATGGTAAACAAAGGCATAATCCAATGTAAGAGCACTACTACTGGCTTTAGGAGAAAGACCGTTGTTACAGAGGAGGTACATAGGACGAGTGGGGTTTAGATACAGCAAGGGATTCCGAAAAGTACTGGGAGAGCTGGAAATGCGCTCTGTGGTTTTCCACGGCTTGCTGCATCACGTACTGAACCTATCCTGCGAAACGTTTGCACAAGTTCACGAATATGAGCACATTTGTACCAAAGGCCTGAAATTCACGCCCAAAAAGCGTGCCGAGGGGAGGCGACCGAAGGCGAGCCGAAGAAACACACGCCCCCGGCGAAAAACCTAACGCTGACGTCCAGCAAGTGGCCACAGACGGGACTGAGAACTGCCAACGAAAAACCCCGCCGACAAGAATGGACACACGTACCTGCGAGCAGCGCCCGCAAAATGGCAAATATCGGACACAAGAACGCCCGCAACCCCCGTTTGGAAGGGCGTTGGGCCAACAGATCGATCGCGACGAATCACGAACTACGCCAGTACACCGCAGAAGCCGAAACTATACGATATGGTAGCAGACCTATTGAACTTAGTGGGTCGCCAACGGACACACTGAGAATAATTCAGTGGAACTGCGAAGGTCCTGACCAATCGTTAGGTCTCATGCCCACTTCAGCGTTGAACGGAATCGACCTTCTGGTGCTCACGGAGACGTGGTGTCTGACGCCCCCCAAAGTCCAAGGATATTATGCAGCGCACTGTCTCGCTTCTCGATCTAGTTCTTTGGGCCGTCCCAGTGGAGGTGTGTCAGTTTTCTACAATAGCCGACTAGGAGACATGAAACTACTCCTGTCAGAAGACAACTGCGTGGTTATGGAAGGTCGAAGACTGAATTTGATTGCCATGTATGTGAAACCAGCAGCAGTTGAGGACACGTTCACACTAATAGAGAAAATTACGAAGTGCGCACAACAGGTAGACCGTGCTCACCCCACGGTGATTGTGGGAGATATAAACGCAAGACTCGACAGACCCACTGTCGGATATGGGCTTCTGGGTGGCGAATGACCCAAGTTTGTCAACATTTGAAGGTGCAATGGGTAAATCAACTATAGATTTATTTGCTACAAATATGCCGAAACGAAATGTGTGTTTTGTGGGAATAGATCACCAAATGAGAGAAGGGGCGGACCTGACTGTGCATAAACCCGTTGGTCTGGATATCACGGTCCCAGCCCGCCACGAGCGACAGCACAAACGGAAACCTCTGTCGAGAGTACTTAAAGCAGACCGCCTACAAGAAGCCGTAGAAGTTTTCGGCATCGAAAGAGCAGAGCAAGATGTAGAAAGCTACAATGAACTGCTGACCCGAGCACTCAAAGCATGCGCAGAGCATATGAAATGGAGAAGAGAAAGTAGTTGGTGGACTCCGGAATGTAACCAAGCAAAGGCCATTCACTACCAAGCAAAGGTGCTGGAAAGCATAAGGCTGGAAATGAGACTTCTATTGGCAACGACGAGGTCAATTTACCGACGAACTCTGCGGAATGCTAAAAGACAACACGAGCAACAACTGGAGACTCGACTGCTTCAGAAGACCGAACAAAATCCATATTTGTGGCTCCGTAACACCTCGGAGGGGAGGTCTGCATGTCCAGTTGAAAGCGATGTACTCTATGGCCACTTTAGATCGATCCTCAGCCCACATGACACAGTGCCAAGGGCAGTGCCTACTCTCATGTCGGTCTGGTCAGAAGAGGATCTAAAATGGAGAACTCAACTGGACAAATACTTCACCGTTCAAGAAGTGGCGGAGGCACTGCGTCAACTCCCGAGAAACAAAGCACCTGGGCCAGATGGCATCTGTAATGAGCATCTGCAGCAGGCAGCCACATGACCGCACACTGGACCGCGTTTTTTAATAGGTGCATTTAAAACGGTCGACTACCATCAGCATGGAGACAGTGCGTTATGGCACTTATTCCAAAGGGCAAGGGACCGCGGACCGAGCCCTCTTCTTGGCGAGGCATTGCCAAGAAAAGCTGCGCTTACAAACTGCTTGCAAGCCTCTTAGCCGCTCGTCTAACGTCGTTCGTCGAATACAAAAAGGCATTACCAGACGAACAACATGGCTTTCGTGCGCAGAGGTCAACACTAACTGCATGTGCAATCCTCCTTGCAGATATAGAGCAAACCTTGTCACGAAAGGGACTGTTTTTATACAGCGTATTTGTGGATTTCCGAGCCGCGTTTGATTCAGGCTCAAGAACTTGAGTCCTGCTTAAACTCGCCGAAATCGGGGTCCCAATACGGATGCTGACATTGATGAAGGACGTGCTACAATCCAATCAGATCATCTTGGACGACGGTGTAGCGGAGCACCCAAGCATAGAACAAACGACAGGTTTTGCCCAAGGCGATAATCTCAGCCCTTTGCTTTTTTGTTTACTGGTAGCCGATGTACCAACACGTTTACAGACCCGACACCCAGCTGTCAAGATAGTTATGTATGCCGACTAGTACTCTACAGTAGCAGCAGATACCATCTGCAACAGGCGCTGGCCACTTTGTCGGCATACGTGAACGTAGTAGGCCTTGAAATAAATATGCAGAAGACAGAAGCTATGAAGTTCAGGCACGCGGGCAGGCTGGCCGTGACCGATACACTTAGGTTAAATGGACAAGACCTGAACTAGGAAAATAAGTTCACATATCTCGGTATCACAGTGACCTCCTCAGCCAAGACCTTCGCTGCACATATAGAGGAGAGGTCTCGAAAAGCCTTGATTGCGGCGACAACCCTTAAGAAGCCTCAGATGCTCTCGATTAAGGCAGCTCTAGCTCTATTTGATATTGTGAGGAAGTCACTGTGTGCATCACAGCGCAATTCAAATCTACTCTAACCGACCACGTCCAACGGCCACAGCGTCCAACGTTCACCGACCGATACATGTCTCAACCAGCCACAGCCTTTCGCGCCGAAACACCAACGACATCCGCCGTCCAAAACGATCATCGGTCGACACCTGGAGAGGTTCGACCTATGATCGGCAATCTAAGTCAGACCTAAATTAACCTGTATTCGTATACGAAACAAACACAAACCACTGTACATTTCGACCGATTTGAGAGCGGGTTCTGAGACTCTTTTGAGTGTCAGCACGCCGCGGTGTCTCGTGAGTCAATAAATAGACCGAGCAACCTGGCTAAAAACACACTCGTTGCTCGGTCATGCACTAGACCATATGCTACGTGTTGTCATTCTTCGTTCCTGAGTTCCTCGTGCTGCAGTACCTGTCCGGCTGAGTCTACATCCCCCGAGCGGACCAGCGTAACACAACAACGTTACATTTGGTGGAGATGCGACGATCTCTCTCTATCAACGGACAACGAACCAGCCGAGGCGACAACGAACAACGAACCAACTGAGGAGACAACGGACAACAAACCAACCAAGGCGACAACGGACGATGCCAGTAAGTACCAGACACACAGACCGCAGCAAGCAACAGTCCACCAACACGACTACTACCTCGACAACCTTCCCGACCACGATCACGACGTCAACAACCATGCCGACCACAACCACGACTTCAACAACAATGCCAACCACGACTTCAACAACAATGCCGACCACGACTGCGACGACAGCGCCGACAACGACACCATCTACAGCAACTATAACCGCAGCCCTGGGACCTGTGTTCGAATACCCACATCCAAGACAGCCATCATTCCTACAGCCCTTGTTCGCACACCCGATACCACTTCGATATGACGGTAGCTCGGCCACACGAGCCAGAGAGTGGCTTCGCGAGATTGAGCGAACGGCCGACATCAATGACCACGACGACGAGCAAAGGGTACGACTGGCGACGCTGTCGCTAGAGAAGACAGCTGCCGACTGGTACGACGCCATCCCGAGAACAGCGAGACCCACTACGTGGACCAACTTCCGCAGCGAGTTCCTGGCAAGATTCGGCGACGGTAGCACATTGGCCATGATCGCCGAAGAAAAACTGAAACAGCTATATCAGGACCGAGAGACCCCATTTATCGCCCACCTTGAACAAGCACAGCGACTGTGCCGCGAAATCGACCACGAGATGTTAGACACAACTATCATCCGCTGGTTCATACGAACCATGCGAGCCGATTACAGACCTACATTCGTCTTCGCCACGTTTAAAAGCGTACAAGCCGCCCGAGTAAGTTGCACAAAACAAGACCGAAACACGACCAGCGTTCATTCTTGCCCGGTTTAAAAGCGTATAAATCGCCCGGGCAAGTTGCGCAGAACTAGACGCAGTTGAACAATTTGCCGTCCTACTGGCGTTAAACACCGACCATCCGCAACATACAACCGTCCTCATCGTACAACCGACCGACCTCGTCCAACAGACCTCATATTTTTTTACGAGCGTCACGACGCCCACGGCCTTTTCTTCTGCAACTGGTGAACTATCCAGGACATCGCCTGGAAAAGTGTAAGAACTGAAAACGAGGGTTCCCACCGCGCGGGAGTGCACGCCCGTGCCGACTCTGTTCCACACTACTACTCTACCCAGACGAGAGAGGTACCAAGTGGCAACAAGCCTGCAGTCACCGACAATACGACCGTATCCCGAGCCAAGCCGTCATTCAAACCTACAACCCAAACCATCCGAGCGACACATCGGACGACAGCGACCTTCCCGGCGATCAACAACGTACGTGAACTGCCGACTTTTCCAAACCGCCTTGTCCGCTGACACGCGACAGACCTCCACTGTTGGCTCGGGACGAGCCAATTCTGAGGGGGGGGCAGTGTGAGGAAGTCACTGTGTGCATCACAGCGCAATTCAAATCTACTCTAACCGACCACGTCCAACGGCCACAGCGTCCAACGTTCACCGACCGATACATGTCTCAACCAGCCACAGCCTTTCGCGCCGAAACACCAACGACATCCGCCGTCCAAAACGATCATCGGTCGACACCTGGAGAGGGTCGACCTATGATCGGCAATCTAAGTCAGACCTAAATTAACCTGTATTCGTATACGAAACAAACACAAACCACTGTACATTTCGACCGATTTGAGAGCGGGTTCTGAGACTCTTTTGGGTGTCAGCACGCCGCGGTGTCTCGTGAGTCAATAAATAGACCGAGCAACCTGGCTAAAAACACACTCGTTGCTCGGTCATGCACTAGACCATATGCTACGTGTTGTCATTCTTCGTTCCTGAGTTCCTCGTGCTGCAGTACCTGTCCGGCTGAGTCTACATCCCCCGAGCGGACCAGCGTAACACAACAACGTTACAATATGAAAATAGCGCCAATTGCATCATACGGGATCCAGCTTGTATGGGCAAAACTAAGCTCGACTCAACTTGGTGCTCTCGATCGTGTGAAACCAGCTTATTTAAAGCCGGTACTAGGTTTACATACGTCAGCATACAACCGCCTCACGTATTTGCTGTGCGATGCTCCACTAATCGTGGAACAGGTCAAAAAACAGTTTGCGCTTCCAGACACCCGTGCATACAACGAGTTCATACGGCGATATGAAAAGAAAATGGCAGAGATCGATCCACATTTTTACATGACAGATGCAATGGTTAGGTCAGAATGGAAGAACACGAGCAGGACAAACAGGCCCATGACCACCCGCTTTGCACGGTTTTCATTACCTTCTATGTCAGAAAGACGCTTGCCATGAACCCTGTGACACATGTGTTTGTAAATATTGTTATGGTATATGCGTAAGATATCATGGCAGTGAGTGTAATGCAATCCCCTCTCTAACAAAACTGGCACTGAACGATTTTTAATATTAATATAATTACGAGACTGTAGTGATATCGATCGTACTATTGTATATTTTACCCAATCTGGTGTGTAAATAAATCATGTGAGTATTTGTACCAAATGCTTCTCTAAAAAATGCAATGAAATGTTTCCAGCCCCAAAACAACACTAAGCTGTAGGTGCAGTTGTAAACCTTGTATATATATGGGTAATTTACATCGGAAACGCGTGGTACATTGAATATCATTAGCCTTGCTACCATTAGAGCAAATAGATTCAACATGAAATTGTTTTGCTTATCGTTAACAAACTACATCACCCACTGTGTGGCCGCGATAACTTTACAGTAAAAAACGGAATAGTAACGCATGCATACGCTGCACGTGTTATTCTACACTTTGCACTATTATTTTATGCTAGTATTACACTGAGTACATTATGCCATCCACCACTTTGTGATCCGGAGCAGTCAAAAGCAGCCAAACTCTCGGCGTCATCTCTTCGGAATAGACAGCATCATGTTATACGCCGCACCCGTATGGAAGCGCACAACCACCAGAGCTACAACACGCCGCCTCCCTAACAAGACCCAAAGACCTATGAACAAATTTCCTGGGAGGTAAGAGTTAAAGCACTGGCATCAGGAACCCCTTAAATAACGGATGAACGAAGGTAACGCCAATCAGCAGAACAAACAAAACACATTGAGCCACCAATTGGAAGCGATCCAGCCGGGCCATCTCGAAGACTGATACTGGACAAAATAAATACTCCCTGATCTCAAAAATGGTACAGCCTCAAACACGACTCACTTACTTGTCCATTCGCACAACCGCTAACAGGCCACGGTGGCCGCTTCCAGCAATACCTACAACCCATTAGTAAAATTGACTCCTCCGTATGCTACATATGTAAACCAACAAAACTAACAATATATTTGCCAAAATGGCGGTTAACCGGCTATAGCGCAAACTATGTGCATAAGAATGCTCGTTCGTTTAGCATTCACTTTCTGCACGGCAAGCAAGCCATTGTAATTGTGTGCGGCGTCTGTGTGTCTCTGTATATATATATATATATATATATATATATGTGAGCGTGACCCGTTCTCTATTCATCTCTAAATGTGGCTAATAATATTCAACCGCAGATGAGCGTCTCCCTGGCGGGGTGTTTCGAGACAAGAGTTCCGTCGGTTCCGACGGTGAACGGTAAATCCTAAGTCGCTCCCGGCCGGTTCCGGCGCCTAGGCACGCCCACAGAAAGGTGACTAGCGACGCACAGCCTAGGAAAGCTCTTGTCGATTACCCAACATCCTGGTAATTGGCTCTCTCCGCTAGCTGGATAGAAGTAGGCCGCAAGAATGATGGGATTTGGGATATGAAGGAAGCTACCACCGTGTCACGCACCGACGTTAGAGGTCAGTACGCACAACCGAGTTGAAGCTACCACGCTCTCATGCCGTCCTGCTATTAAGCACACAGGTGTAGGCCCCGGGTACCCGGAATGGCCGAACCAAGCGACATGAATGCACAAACAAGGGGTTGCCATGTTCCTTGGCCTTTGCCTCGTTCTACTGCCTTGACTAGGCCTCTTTGCGACACACACATATAGACTCACACATACCGACACGCTCATAAAGTCACACAAACGGATGATGCTCCCCTTTCTGCGGTGCGCGAGCACTGTGCTTTGACTATAAGTCCCTACAACTTGACTCTCTCCCTATACCTTACACATATCACACAGCAAAGTAGTCCAAGGTATATTCAGAGAGAGAGAGAGAGAATACGTGTATGCAACACAATATTAGTAAGCACCAGTATTTTGAAAAATATCAAGCTGCATACAAGAGCAACAAGCCTAGAATAGTTGCCAGCATTGCATTGTTTGGCACATTAAACGGCTTGCTAAGTGTATGCACAATACATAGGGGGCGGTCTGCGCCTGCGACACATTGCAGATTAAACCTGAGCTGTATCAATGCGCTGACAGTCATGGTAGCGTATCAGGAGTAAAACCGTTCTGCATAGTTATTTGTCTACTATATCATACAAGTGCCAATCATTAAGGGGGGACTGCAGTGAATCCACCAATTCCTTGATAGACACTAAACCACATACATTTTTACCTACGGGATGTCGTAGATACTCGATACAGTATTTGTTGTATTTTCACAAAGACTTGGATGGCATAGACATATACTATATTTAGAAACCAATACGCATGTTGACTACTATTCAATTGATTCTCAATTAATAGCACAATATATACTCATAATGTATATATATATAAACTTTCAAAAGTACAACTATCAGTGTGAATCAAATTGCTGAATTCTATTCAGCAATGCTAGATAGAGACAAGAGTTCCGTGAACGTGAAACCTTGGCTGAGGGTCAGCCCGAAAACTTTACTTTAGGTAAACACAAGAATCAAACGCAGTTGAATCAAAACGGTGAAGCCAACGACCAAGCGCTGAGAACAGATATTTAGGCAACGACAATGCACATATTTTGTCGTCTAGCTCGGCTAGCTTCTTCTCTAGACGCTCCAGCTTTAATTGCCACGTGGCCACTCGCCACGGTCGTCAGCCACGGATTTCGCCGGTGGCGCACAGACATTAACACAGTGCCGCGTAGGGCGGAAACGCTGGCACGCGTAGACTTTTTAACGGCTCGGAGGTGCTGTAGGGAGTCTGCCATAGTGGCCTGTCTGGTCCGCAATTAGTGTAACGTCACAGTCCCCAACCTCACGTTGGGCGCCAAATATGTTACAAACTAATCTGCGGAACGAGAGCAAACGTATGTTGAAAATAAGTAACATAGCACTGCAGCCTCTTCTTTATTCTTAATATTATCATAAATAATATTACACTTCTTAACGCGGCACAACGTAGTGACCGGCTCTGACTCACCCTTTGTCGGCGGCCATGATACGTAGCGTAGTGCCTACCCTCGGACGCCGCCGGCGGCGGAGCGACTCGTGCTCACAATGCACGGCAGAGAAAGAGAGAGCTAAGACGGCCGCAGCCGTTTATATACCGTAGTCGATCGACGCGCGCCTGGCGGCAGTCCACGTTACTACAATGTCGTCAGCTACAGTGCACTCTACGTGTTTCCTGTTCATCTGCGTAATCGTGCGGCGTGCTCTACTTATTCGTCGTCTGCTTTGGTTTAGTGGCGCTCGGTTTGTCTGTCTGTGACAATGGTCTCGTCGATCGTTCTCCTTTTCAATCGTCCGTACAGCGGTAGCGGGGGTAGTCTCGTGTTCTCACTGATGACTTCAGGTGAAGAGAATGGACTATTGTGGACCCTGGCCTTATACAGCGAACTGCAGCTGCGCACGGAGTGGCGTGAAGTACCGATGCGAGATTGACGGGGTCGCGCCTCTTACCCGTGCATCCTGACGGCCATCGCAATGGATTCCGTGATGATCTACCGGCTGAAGGTAACTGTCCGCTGCAGCTGCAGCGGCTGCTACTGTTGTTGTGGTCATTGTTGTTTTTGATGATGATGATGATGTTGTTGTTGTCGTCGTCATCATCGATGCCATCGTCTACGTCGACAGTCTCCATGTATTCGAGAGTAGGCGAAAATTGACACTTCATGCTGTTCTTCGGAGACGGTATCACGTGTGTGTGTGTGTAAATGGCGCGGGGGAGGGAGAGAGTAGAGAGAACATGCGCAGCGGTTTCGTTTGTAGAGGAACTTAGTTCAACACAAACTACCAAGTGTGCATAAATTGACCTAACATACGTGCAGCCAATCAACGCAGTGATATATATGTATATATAATCCCGAAGACGAGAGAATACAAGAGAGCGTGCGAAGAAGAGGAAGAAGTAGAACAGGAAGCTCGGCGTCACCGACCCAATTATGAGGTCATCATCAGACTGAGAGATGACGTCATAATTGGGATATATATATATATATATATATATCTAGAAAATATTGCGATGATTTATTATTAATTTACAATACATTTGCACACTCGGCAGTGCTCGCCTTAATAAAAATGGTGGTAAAAGGTTGTCACGTGGAGTTAAGAATCAGCTGTCCGTGTCCTTGCTTGATGGCAGCCCCCGCTCTTACGGACTCGGTGCGAGCGGCATATCCTCAAGGTTCCTTGCAGTGTTAAGTCAAGTCAAGTCAAAAGCACCTTTCCTCAAGGGTCATATATGCCTAAGTACACATTGTTTTTGAGACGGTAAGATTGATAAGATTCCTGTTCGTGACGCCGAGTCCCAAGAGCGTACTCGCAGATTCGGAGTCCCGTACACCACTCTTAGAGATAGTGATGGATCCGAATCTGCGAGGTTTTTGCGGGTCGGGGAGCGCCGCTCCTAGGAACTCGACGCCATATTTGGTGATCTTGTCCTGCAGCGCTTTTGCCAGGTTCCTGTTCGGGCCGCAAACCTTGGCATCCAAAACCCAGACCTCGGTAGGTGTTGTTATTACAAGGTCGGGCTTTAGACCCGGTGCGCCCGGTCGACGGAATACTCGCTCACGAACCACCTCATGACCCCTCTCGCAGAGACGACGCGCCACGCGATCACAGACTTTGTCATGTCTTTTTATAGTTTGTTTGTGCGTTGTATCGCACATCTGAGCGACATGAGCCAACGTCTCAGGCGCATGACACCCGTGCCTACCACGTTTGTTGTAGCCCGGGCGTCTCCTGGCCAATCTGGCACGCGTTGGTAGTGCGTTGATCCTGCGTTTTAGTAGGTTTAAATACTCCTTACTAGATAGGTAGGGAATACCCTTAATCCAGTAATGTACAAAGGGCGTTTCGTGTGCTTTTTTAAAATGTGCCCCATCGAACGTGTTGTGTAGTTGTCGAGACCAGGAACTAGACTATATATATATATATATATATATATATATATATATATATATATATATATATATATATATGTATATATATATACTGTGATGATTTATTATTCATTTACAATATATATATATATATATATATATATATAACTTTTTATGTTAGCACTTTGGAGTGAACAATTGTCTCCGCGTTAACGTGTGGTTACGGGTTATCTAACCCGGGATTAGCCCAGTTCAACAATGTGCCCCGAACAGATGCTGCGTTTCCTCGTTGGATGTCAAGCGACAGCCTCTGACGTAAAAATTCCGATGCTCTTGAGTCTCCTGTGGAGAGGTTAACCCTTCTACCCACGCGCTGAATCAACTTCAATGTAAGCGGGCCTGGTCCTCCCATTGTTTCAAAAGCCAACGGACAAAATTGGTGCGGATAACTAACGCCAGAGTATTTTCTACATTTGTTAGCCTCTGCTAACCTAGACGCATGACCTGCCTGGTCCGCACCTGCACCGACCATCGAAGGGGCTAATGAGTCGGTTACAGTTGCGTCCCAAACAAGCATGCGACCACGCTCAAAGGGGGTTAGAGTAAGACCGTCAGGCCTTTTTCCGTCATCTCTGGATAGACCCGGGGGTTCTAGTACGCACGGAAAGCCAGCAGATCTTAATGCTCGGCTGAAAGTGTCATTTAATGCCGAGTGACGTGCTCTTGGGCCTGCACATAAGGCGCATGATAAGCCATGATGCGCCAAAGCGTCTACAAAGTAACCACAACGACATCGGTGAGGGACAACTAGGTCGACACCAAGCCGCAATCCTGTGCTGATGCGCGTCGTCTCATCATCCAAAAGCGTCCCTATTCGTGGACAGGGTAGGGCACGTAACCAGGCTCCAGCCCCTTGACTACTAACGGCTCGAAGCCTGGCTTTGTCAGCCACGGTGGGGGCTCTATCGATCAGGCTTGATAATCGCTTTTCTTGCTGAGGGTCTGTCCAACTGCTCTGTTTAGTTCGTTCATTGGGAGGGGAGTCAAACAAAGACAACAATCTGTCGGTCAGCTTTTGTAGTTTAGCGTTATAAGCTTCCCATCCATCCTTATCCAATAAAGCCCCTCTCCGAAGCCTGAGTCAATGATGACACGATCGCGGGTCCAGTCATCATGACCGCGTCCGGCATACCTAAGCCGCCTAGAGAGATCGGAAGCATTACCTGATCCTTTGCCACAGCGGTAAGCTGAAGATTTAGTATCTCCTCTAAAATGTCTAAGCTAAGATCATTAAAAGGCTGTAAAAGTTCAGGCGATGATGATAAATTGCAACCTCTAACTAGGTGTGTTAACTTCGTGGCTGAAAAGCAAGATCTAAGAAAAAGACCGCAGTGGGCCCCCAATTGGGATAGTCTGCCTGTGGCGAAGTTCAGTTTGTTTTTCCGGGCGGCTAGTGCTTTTGGTATCCCATCCGGCAGCAAGGGCACACCTAACAGCTCCAAGTCAGCCTTGTCAACAACGCGACAGCCAGGGAGTAGGCTAAAGAGATCCGTTAAATCTAATGGTGCAATTCTGTTATGATCCGTAACATATACATATGGTGTTCAAAACGTATCGCGACTTTTGTGTTTTTTCAAAAATTATTCATTTATTCATGAATATCTATTTTGTCCCCTTCAAAGTAATCCCCATGAGATATTATACACTTGTGCCAACGGTTTTTCCAATCTTCGAAGCACTTCAAAAAAACATTTTTTTGTATCTTGTTCAGCTCCTCCTTCGATGCCGTCTTTATCTCGTCAAGCGTAGCGTAACGTCGTCCTTTCATGGGCCTCTTCAGTTTAGGGAACAAGAAAAAGTCACAGGGGGCCAGATCTGGGGAATACGGTGGCTGCGGCATCATTAGTGTGTTGTTTTTGGCCAAAAACTCGCGCACAAGCAACGATGTGTGAGCAGGGGCGTTATCGTGGTGCAAAAGCCAATTTTTGTTCTTCCACAAATCCGGGCGTTTCTGGCGGATTGCTTCGCGCAAATTGCGCATAACTTGCAGGTAATATTCCTTATTGACCGTTCTACCCTGTGGCAAGAACTCATGATGCACCACGCCCCTGCAATCGAAGAAAACTGTCAGCTAAACTTTCACATTCGACCGAACTTGGCGCGCTTTTTTCGGTCTTGGTTCGTGCGGCAGCTTCCATTGAGATGACTGAGCTTTGGTTTCCACGTCATAACCATAAACCCACGATTCGTCACCAGTTATGACCCTCTGGAGCAAATTTGGGTCGTCGCGGACAGAGTCCAACATCTCATTAGCAATGTTCATGCGATGCTGTTTTTGGTCGCAATTGAGCAATTTTGGTACGAATTTCGCGGCGACCCGTCTCATGCCCAAATCATTGATAAAAATCGAATGGCACGAGCCAATCGATATGTTTAGGTCCTCAGCAACTTCTCTAACGGTGATTCGACGATTGGCCAATACCATTTTCTCCACTTCATTAATTTTTTCGTCTGTTGTTGAAGTGCTCGGGCGTCCGGCACGCTCTTCGTCGTTCACATCTTCTCGGCCTTCTGAGAACATTTTGTACCACCGATAAACGTTGCTTCGGTCCAAGGTAGCTTCTCCGTATGCCACAGTCAACATTCGGAATGCATCCGCGCACTTAATTTCGTTTTTCACACAAAATTTGATACAGGTTCTTTGATCCATTTTTTTGAATAGGTAAACATCGGAGACGATCCAAAACACGTGCAAGCAAAGCAGCTGTCAACAATTAAGTGAACATTCAAAATGGCCGAGCTTGTCGGCATAAGTGAGAGACATGAGTACCAACATAACGCCACAAAAAATCGAAATTCGAATATACGTAACCCGCGAAAATTCAAAAGTCGCGATACGTTTTGAACACACCGTGTACTTCACATTTGCCCGGGTTCAGAATCAGGCCACTAATCACACCAAAGTCAATGACTTTTCGAATATCGTCTAGTACTGTCGGGAGGTCTCCGCCTAGAACGCCGTCATCCAAGTACCAGGCATTAAGGGGGGATCGCAGTGTATCCACCATATCCTTGACACACAGACAGAAAAGTGGAGGACCTAGGGGATCGCCCTGCTGAAGACCTGTTTGCGATAGCATCGTGTTATGGGACATGACCAGATGTGATGACTGACCGTAAGCCAGATTCGTCTGGTGAAACAGTAAGGGAACCCACGACTTGACGGATTGAAGTAGATGGTCTCGTCGAACGCTATTAAAAGCGTTTCGGGAATCCAGTTTGACCATCACCGTCGGTACTTTGCGCGATTGCAGAAATCTACGGGCACAGTGTACTGCTACCTCTGTACCGCCAGGGGTAGCGAATCCTAGCTGGTGATCCCCAAGAGCTGCTAAAACAACATCCTTATTATCTTGACAGCTGATTTTGGCTGCCAGTCGGCGAACGACCGAGGAACAGGCGATAGGGCGTAATGATCCATCTTTTTTCTTTAGTGCAAACATCCGTGCTCCGAAGATAAGTGGTATAAAACAGGATGGGGGCGAGCCCCATCTGAGCACATCAACTACTTTGGCAATGGCGTCTGCTAATCGCTCAGCCGTGCTGCCCAGTGCACCAGACTGTAGGTCTTGAAGTAGACGGGGTCTCATAACCGCCGGGGGTGTGGGCATGGTTAGATCCCGAGGAGCCTGTGGGTGTTTGGAGCGGAGTGCTTCCGTATTTTCGTTCACTGGCGCTAGAATATCCTCGGAGATCACCAATCTAGCTGCACCTGAGATATCGCCTTCCGACAGCTTGACTCTCACCCGTCTGGAGAGGTTATCGTCGAGGTAAGCCTTCGATCCCGAACCTTCGTGCGTCAGGTCCCTAAGTCTTTTTCCCGTTGAAAATTCGCGTAAGTTCTTCCTAATCACGACAGACAGGGAGCGGGCGTCCTTTTCTGCTCGAGGAAGTCGCAGCAGGACCGGAGCAAAGGAGAACAAAGAGTACCAGGCGGTGAAGTCGTTGTCCTTGGCGACGTTTGAGAAAACGTTAGTAAGTTCCTCTGCAACAGTAGGCCTTACAGATTTTGGTAAAATGCGTAGCAGTTTGGCTTGGCGCATGTTTGCCTGAATGTCGACGAGTAGAGTGTCAATATCCATTTCTTCCGTCGAGGCCCGATGGGCTGTGAACGGCCTGTTGGCGGCGTCAGCATGCCTGGCTGATATGTGTCTGGCAAGACCCCTTTTCGTGAAGACACCTTTGCAAACCGGGCATGTAGCCCTGTTGGAGGTATCCAAGAATGGAGATGTTTGTGCGGCCTCAGTTCCGCTTGGGTTATTATTATCTGGAATTATGATGTAAAGGCTTTGAGCTTCTCTGCGAGTGGAAGGAGAGCCAATAAAGGTTTCAGAGCTTCCGCGATTGTTCTTAAGGTTGATGCCAGATCAGGGCTGACACCCTCTAACATACGAGCGACGTCTGTTAAGGCGCCCCCAACATCTCTGCGAGACGTCTTGTTACGGGTGTGTCTCTTCGTGGTGAGTTTAGCGGTATACCGCGGCCGAGCTTGACGACTCCTGTATGTGTTGGTTCGCTTCCGTTTGGGCCTCGGTAGCGGTCGCGGATTGGGGAGAAGCAGCTGCGGTGAGGAGCTTTCCTGTGTGGTAGAAATGCCCCTAAGGACAGCAGCGTACGAAGTCTTATCTTTGCTGGAACCACCGGACAGCAGCTGTGGCATCAGGTCCCTCGGTGATCGATGCAGACGGATGCGATGCCTTAACTTGTTGTAGAACTCTCGCCTCCATGATGATCCTGTTCCGCTCGCGGAGGTAGGCCACACGCGGACAGGAAGGCGATCCGGCCACGTGGGGGCCACTACAGTTAACACACCTCGACTGTTTCGTGCAAGTTGAATCGAGGTGATCTCCACCTACGCATTTTTTGCAGGCCTTGCGATAGGTGCACCTGTCCGCTAGATGTCCCACTCGTTGACAATTGTAGCATAATTTCGGTTGATCGGGCTCAAGAACGACGGAGTGGGTTTTGTATCCCAGGAAGACAGGCACCGGCGGTTGACGGTCAAAGGTCAAGATTACCTTGCTAAGTGGGGTCTTGCCAGTGTGACCTGTCCGGAATAAACGTCGAACGTGCACCACACCATAATCTGCTAGTTCTTGGCATATCTCGTCGTCTGTGAACGCAACATCGACGCCTTGAATTCTCGCCTTGAATGACGTTAGAGCTGGACAGGTTACCGTGACGGGTATTGACCCTATTGCAGAAAGCTGCGTCAGTTTTCTAGCCGCGTCCTCTGTGTTGACCCATACAGAAATGGCGGCCTTACTGCTTGATATCTTGCAGTCAGGGCAATTAGAATGAATAGCCTTACATAACTGAAGTAATGTGCCGTCAGCGAACTCGTTAGAAGCTGGATCCTCAGTGGTCTTTCTGCGTATGACTACTTTAAAGGCGTTGAATTGACCGCTAGACGCCTCCGTTCTCAGCTTGTCCAACTGACGTTACTCACGAGACTTAACCTTCTGCTCACGCTTGGGCACTACCAGCGTAAACGATTCGTCATGTTCATCGCACTCAACTGAGGAACCCTTCCTTCGCTTACACCCTGGTTTTTTACCTTCGTCTAAAATTTCCGAAGTTCTGGCACCTGTAATTGGTTCAACTTGTGATACACCGGGCGATGCGCTGCAGGCCCTCTTCTCAGCCGGCTTCGAGACATCAGCTTCTACAGCCACTGGTGTATCTTTGACTATTGCGCTCCTGAGTTTGGAGATATCCAAACTACTAGGCGGCTTATTGCCACTGGATTCGGCCGGCATCGTCCTAGATGTTCAAATGCCTTGGAACAATTCAACGCCAAAAAAAAAACACAAAAAAAAATGTTTGCCACTCCCGGGAGTTGAACCGGGGCCCAACAACTGGCAGTCGATGACGCTACCACTAGGCTACGACGACTGTACAGGCTGCTCTGATTCTAAGCCGTGTGGACCGCCGGCCGCAAGTTAGGCACAAGCTTACGGCTAGCGATGACGTTGGCAAATCAAACACTGTTGTCAAAATCGAACACTGTTGTCAGAGAGTCCGGAAGGGATCGGAACTCTCTGAGGAGTAACCAGGGTACCTCCGGGCGTATGCGATGCACCGTTCGAACACTCACTATACAAACTCTGGATGATACAATTATCACTACAAAAATCACAGTCAGGCCTCTCGTAGTAATCGATTTTACGGGAGCCAACACGAAACACGACCGTACTCCACCGCATCAAACGGAGAAAGAAAAAAAATACATATATATATATATATATATATATATATTGTGATGATAATCATTTACAATACGTTTGCACACTCGGCAGTGCTCGCCTTAATAAAAATGGTGGTCAAAATGTGTCACGTGAAGTTAAGAATCAGCTGTCCGTGTCCTTGCTTGATTGTAGCCCCCGCTCTTATGGACCCGGTGCGAGCGGTATGTCCTCAAGGTTCCTTGCAACGTTAACATGGTGAGATCCATAAGATTCCTCTTCGTGACGCCGAGCCCCAAGAGCGTACTCGCAGATTCGGAGTCCCATACACCACTCATAGAGATAGTGATGGATCCAAACCTGCGAGGTTTATATATATATATATATATATATATATATATATATATATCAAACTTTAATAAACAATATGTATATATTTAAAACTACTGACTTGTCTTTAATACTACGAGTGCATAAATATAAATAGTGCTAGGTTTTGAGATTGGTATAGGCGAAGGACATTTTTGACGGGTCCTAGAGTCCGGATGAGGGGGAAGCGCCTTAGGTGGTTGGCGCTCGTTTTCTTCTGTAAAATTGCTTTGAAAACTTCAGCTATGATATTCCAGTTATTTAGCGCTTCCGTCTTTTTTTTTTGCAGAGGTCACGTAAGTTGAAAGCATATGTATTCTGTGCTACTGGCTTTATATTATTACTATGGTATCATTACATGACCTGTTTTACAAAATATTGTCTGTAGCGCATCTATACTATTCATTGGTTTATCACAATGATTTAGTTTAGCGGGTGTGGTTGTGGCTATGGCTCTTTACAATCAACGCCAATTCTCATGCTTACGTTTAGTTTCATTTATCTCTTGCCATGTTTATCAATGAAACCTGATGCCACTGAAAAGACTATCCTCTATTTTCCTGACCTGAGGGATCTATTCTCCAGCAAGAATTTTGTCAGCAGGAATTTACCCGCCAGGTATTCGTACATTGGCGTGCCAATATTCTTAATCAATTTCAGCGATGCCTCATCCTCTCCACACGCAGCTTTGTCGTCTTTTGATCTAATGACTTGTTCGATCTCTTCTTTAGTTGTCTGCCAGCCAACATCCGCTCTTCTTACATGTTATATTTTTACATGCTATATTTTTAAATCTTTAAGTTTGTCTAGCCTTATGGCGTTAGCTATACCCTCGCTTAGTTTCATTTTTACTTCCATGTATTCCTTCTACAGCTTATCCGCTTACTCCATGTCGTTTTGGCGTACCGCCTTTCGATGTTGTCTTGACAGGTGTCTTCTTAAATGCAAACTTCTATTTAAACCTTCATTCTACCAGGAGTTGATTGTGTGGCTTGGTGCCAAACTGACAGTTGAGTTATCTTAGATTTGCTTTGCCATTCTAATCCCCTTTTCATGCGGTAGTCCTATCTCAGTTTCCCTCCACTGTTTAGCCCTTCTGCAAACTTTCTTTTGCCTATTATTTGTGTTGTTTTGTTCTGTTTTCTCTTTTAAAATCGGGTGCCTATTATAACCGCTAAAAATTATCAAATTGTGGTCGCTCTTCACATTGTGTTGTTTATATTCGTCAATACACAGGTTTGCAATCCAGTGTTCTGCTCTTTGGTTGGCCAGTACGTAGTCGACGGTTGACTTCTTTTTTGCTTCTGCATAAATGAACGTTTCCATGCATTTCACACTTAGGTTTATTTTTATTAAAGTAAAACAGATGCGCATTAAAATCCTCTATAGTTATGGTCTTTACGTTCTCTTTAACAAGCTTCCTAATTGTTTCATAGAATATCTTGTTTTTGTTTTCTGTATTGCTGGGTGGCCTGTATCCAACTATAATTTTTAAACAGCCTGGCCCTTTCCCTATTGCCATTGCTATCAGGTCGCATCCTTCACTTGCCTCACCAACCTCTACATGGTGACTTTTTCCTATCAGTACTCCAACTCCTCCGGATCTGTTTTATAAAGCTTTTCTCTTTATTCCTAACCAACTTACCTCTTTATGTAACGGTGGAGTTTCTACTTTAGGCTATATAAAGGTAAACCGGAAATACCTACAGATAAAGATACAGCTTTGTTTGCTCTTTATTATAGTCTTCATGTTCAGGTAAGCATACATCATTTTAGAAAACTATTAGATCTGTTTAGAGAATAAAGGGTACGACCATTTCTAGGTAAACTGAAAAACTTATATTTATTTATAGTGCCTTTTTATGTAGTGCAACGATCTATATTCTAGTCCTGCGCAATAACCAAATGATTAATTACATCCTACGGAACCGAATTAAAGGTGTTTGCTACATCTAGCAAAACTGCCAGGCAGCGGGCTCGTGTATAGGTACAAAATCTTCTACATTGTCGAGTGAGCGAAGTGACGCTCCGGAACCTCGGTCAGTTTAGAGTGAATAGAGTAAGCCCACGCGGAAACCATTAGAGATCTTAGGGCCAAGGTGGACCCTGGCTCCTACAAGGCCTCGGTCAAACGGTCACAACACCTCCCCAGCCGGGACGTGAAACTTGTAGTGACGGAGGCGGCGCCAGGAGGCGCCAACGCATTCTTTAGCGCCCTACAAACAGCCGGGGAGGGTGAGGCGAGCCTCGACCGGTCCTTCTTCAAGCGTCTGATTGTCAGGGACATTATAAAGGGAACAACGGCAAAGGAAGTCGAGGAGGCGCTCCGCAGAGGAACTCGATTTGACGGGCCACTGATTGTGGACCTCCCCCGAAAGAAAGCTACCGGAAGATGGTCGGCGTTTGTCCGTCTGACGCCGCTCGATGCCCGTCGAGCGCTGGACCTGAATCGGGTATAACTGGGATGGCTATCCTGCCCCATTGTGGAATGGATCACCGTCCCCACGTGCCAGAAGTGCCAGCAAGTGGGGCACACAACCACTTCATGCACATTTAAAGCGGCGACCTCCAGGCGCTGCCATAAATGCGGGGTACTGGGGCACCTGTCGAGGGAATGCACTCAAAATGCCAAATGCTATACTGCGGCGAGGAGTGGCACGCGGCCAGCGCCGCTGCTTGCCCTACGTACAGAGCCCAACTTGCAGAGCTTCGCTGCGGCGGCAACCAGTCTGGCAACCGAGGCAGGCTGCCTCTCCCGTCCACAGGGTCTGCGCCCGACCAAAGCACGGTGCCCCCCACAGCGGGAGACCACCCCAGATGCGCTCAGGACCATGACCAAAACGGATTCACCCTGGTGACGCAAAGGAATCGAAAGAGGGGCCAACCATCTTCTCCTATAGACTCCCGATCTACAAAGCAGTCAAATACGGGCGAATTTTAAACAACGTTTATGACAACTATTCTGAAAGCACTACAGTTGAACTGCGACCGGAGCATGGGTGCCCACAACATGCTCCAGAAAATCAGTAGCAGGTCTGGGACAGATCTGATACTTTTCAGTGAGCCCAACATCCGGTGGGCGAAAAACTGCATCCCGGACCTTTTTACAGAAGCAAACAATTTGACAAGCATTTTACTAGACAACTTCTGTCGCCTTCGGGTTTCCGGACACAGCAGCAGGTACGGTTTTACTTGGATGGATCTAACGGACGTTGGGCGGTTTTACTCCTGCTACTGCAGTCCCAACGCCCCCCTCGAAGGCATTCATAGGTTTTTAGACAATTTGACAGAGTCTTTTAACCAAAACGACGTGCCACTTCTAGTCGTAACCGGAGATTTTAACGCAGCTTCCACTACATGAGGCTCTACGGCTAACAGCCGAAGAGGACACGCCGTCCTCGAGTGGCTGGCAGGTGGAGGACCTAGTTGTTCTTAACACGGGTGCGCCCACCTTCCATAGAGCTGGGCGCACCTCGTGCATCGATCTTACAATAACAAGAAGAGCGGAAGCACACAGGATTTTAAACTGGAAGGTTTTACTAGACGAGGAATCGTTAAGTGACCATCATATACTTGAGTTTCACGTGACTATCTCCCGCGAGGGACCGCCCACAACGCTTTGTCCTACAACCAGGCGCCAGGGGGTCAACGGGATCCGGGAGTCCCTTAGGACCCTTGTCAACCAGGACGGGATGCCAACAACACGCGCGGGCCTCCAAAACCTCCTCGAGGCCGTCTGCAGAGTCGTCACGGGCCGCGGAAGACACCGATTGCATCGAAAGACCCCAAAGAACTGGTAGACGTAGGGAAATCTCCAGGAGCAAGAAACGCTCTTGGAAAGCCTTTCTCGAAGAGCTGGAGGACGACCCCTGGAGCCGCCCATATAAGATGGTGTGGGGCTCCCCCCCCCTTCAAACGAAGGGTGAAGCTTACGTCGGAGGAAACCCGGGAAGCAGTCACGGCACTCTTCCCGCGGCACCCGCCTATTGACCGAGCCCCGTACTTAGAAGACAGAGGGGAGTCTAAGGACAGCATACTAAAGGTAACCCCGCACGACGTGCTCGCAGCGGGGGAACGCCTCAAGCCGGGAAAGGCACCGTGCCCAGACGGGATCCCCGTCTTCGCGGTTAAGCTACAGCTGAAGGAATATCCAGAAGCGGTGGCCGCCGCGGCGACGGAGATGCTCCCGACGGGCTTGTTCCCTATCGCATGGAAGGCCGCGGACCTTGTGCTAATACCTAAGGGCCCCGGCTCGTATCGGCCTATATGCCTTCTCGGCTATTTTTAGCAATACTACAGGACGTGAAAAACGCTTTTAATAGCCTCCCGTGGAGAGTCATCCTCGATACTCTCCACAGGAAAGGGGTGCGCTTTTACTTAAGACGGATTTTATCGAGCTACCTACATGACAGAATTATCCATTTACAAGACCAAACTTTTAGCATGACCGCAGGGGTGCCGCACTAGGCCTCCTGCTATGGAACATCACATACGATAACGTGCTGCGGCTGGAGGATCTCCCACCCGGGGTCGAACTCCTCGCCTACGCTGACGATCTGGTGCTCACCGTCCAGGCCCGGACAATGGGCCAGCTTGAGACGCGTGCGAATGAAGCCCTCTTCGACATTGCGCACTGGATGCAATGGACGGGGCTTACCCTGGCCCCCGCTAAAAGCAAAGCTATTCTCCTGAAGGGTCGACTACTCCATGGGACCTGAAGGCAGAAGATTGCCGCCTGTGGGGCGACCAGAGCCTTAAGGAGGAAGAGGCACGGCAACACATATTGTAGCTATGGCAGGGGGAGTAGGATGGCCTGGCAGAGGGGGATTCAGGTGCCAGGTCCGCAAGCTGGTCCCTAACATCAAAAACTGGCTGTACCGGCCTGGTGGGGAGCTCACCTTCCACACTACTCAGATGTTGACGGGGCACGGCGACTTTCAGTCGTACCTATTCAGAATCGGGAAGGCCCCCAGCCCCACGTACGTCCACTGCGGCAATGGACTCGAGGACACTTCAGAGCACACAGCTCTGGCGTGTCCCGCATGGGCGGAACAGTGTCACCCCTTGAGGACTCTAATGAATACGCACATTTTTAACCTACGCGACGTCGTTCTGAAGAAGACAGAATCCCACAAGATTTTACAAGCTAAGACAGCGGCCAACAAGCTGCGACTTTTGCGATTCCCTGCGGCTCCCGAGGACAACTTTCGCCAGGAGTAAGAAGACTCGCCCCCTCTGACTGTTTGATGCATGCGTAAGCGGTTCCCAGTCAGTTAGGGGGCGGGGACATGACTGGTTTTTAGTGGGTTGGAGCCCCACATTACCGGCCCACACTTGCAGGGACTTCCTGCTGTGGTGTCCGTGTGTGCAACCGCATTTTCCAGTTAGTCCTCAAAAAAAAATTAAGAGTGAATTGTGGAAAGTAAATACTGCTGTTTGATATGTATATACAGTCAGCGTGTCCTTATGTCCACACTGAGTAGAATACTATCGAAAAGTGTTATAATTAAAAGACAACATTTATGGAGGGAATAACAAAGATACTGCAGCTGCGATCGACAATCGAGAAGGCGTATATGTATTCACATATACGGCGTGAAGCGGCACAAACTCTGTGGAAGTTTTAACTGAATTTAAAAATTTTAGATCATGATTAAGGTGCTTTTAATAATTCAAGACATCACTTTTTTATTACCTTTCGCTAGGCTTCTAAAATTGATGGCAGCATGTAAGATTTCTTTCAAGATAATTATGCTGCCTAAGGTACTACAGTTGTAAATGGGATTTTCAAAGTCACGAAGATTTCTCAAACAATTCGCACGGCACGGGGTGGTCAGTCATTTTTATATACACTGTAAGCGGCGAGCTTCGGAATATTAGCCAGGGAGATGAAAACCCTCACTTGTTCAAGGTAGATAACTCAGTTAAATAAGGTTAAAAAGACAAACAGTAAACAACTAAAAAAGGAAAGTTTTGTCTCTAAATGGGAAAATCAAGTTTCACATGTCCGACGTGAGGTTGGAGTTCAAAGTGCCTCTAACTTCTGGTCTGCATGTGACAACCGCCAATTCTACCAGGAACCTTTATTATGACTGTTATATATCAATTGTGCAGAAACTCAATTATCTTTAATCAACGTATAGAGTTTTCACATGGGCCTTTTTTAGCTAGACCGCCAACTCATTTTGGCGCGTGTGGGCTGTGCTCCTTAGCCAACGGAACTTTCTCACTTAGCACCCTGTTTATTACTTATTATATTATTTTCAGGTGAGTGCAGGCTCGAGATCTGCCAGCGGCTCAGTGCATATCGGTCGACTTACAGTACTAAGATAATATGCTCCTATGCGCAGGCATAATTATTATTATGATCCCGCCATTCATTAGAAGCATTACAGTTATTTGTAAATCAATTTGAAGCGTTTTAAATGTTTCCGATTTACTTTTCTTCTATGAAAGTCAAAAGAAAACAATAGATCACGTTCTGTATTGAAAACAACTAGAACCTTTGACCTTGATCTAAAAAAACTCTTCCCATTTATGCTAGACCAATTGTTAGATGCACATATGCCTTCATAGTACTCGATCTATCACGAACCAGACTTGACTTTCTCAACGTCATTAACTGCATGCGATATTAGTATTATGTTTTATTAGCCATTGCTTGGGTAATTTCGTATCGTGGCCATGGACAGCGAAACCGGTTATCAGATATGGATTTCTCTAGTATAAGCGTTTGGCCTCATTGCCTCTGTCTTGTGGAATAGCACGTCTATTTCAACCAGTATTTGATCCTATTCATGGAGGTATTCATTAAGCGTATCTATCATCGGGGCGGGGGAATGGAGGGTTTTGTTGTTTTAGTGGGTTTGTTTAGCCCCACAATAGTCACTGCTGGCTACCATTGACGCGAATACATCACGTATTTCAGAGACCTTGAAAAGTGGGTAGTTTGACTGGGGCGGTACATCTTTCCAAAATAACGCAGGTGTTCTAAGGCCAGCTTAGCAAGAACAGAAGGTATAGAGCAAAAGTGTACTGCGAATAGCATTACTGGCTTTCAGTACAAGTGTAGATCGTGAAAGCGTAGCCTCTTGATCCTTCTGTCGTTAGGAATTTTATACAAGAGGTATCCGAAAAATTACCACAAGGTCAACTGGTTTGTCGTCTTTCACTGCCCCACTGACCTAGATACCAAATGTAATCCTGACCAGGAAATGGTAGGGTCAAAGATTATAAAGTTTTAATTTCGAGCGCCAGTCGGTGGCTGCTTCCCATTCATCGTTATCCAATAATGCCCCTATCCTGTCCCCGCAGGCATCAGGATAGGGGCATTATTGGATAACGATGAATGGGAAGCAGCCACAGACTCCCCTGATCAGTGATACAAGATTACACGATTGAATGTATATAAGTAATCAACGTTTTGTGTTCGCGTTTTGTTTTAGTATCTGTGGCGTTATGAAGCTGGAATGAAGCCTCCTACGTACGCGAATTTAATCAGCCCGATGCTTTGGAGGAAAAGGTACGTTCTATTAGAAATGTAGTTATTTGTAAGAATTTCCATTCAGAGAGTTTACGCTGTACACAAGAGCAAATATAGGCATCTGAGGCATCTTGCTTAGTTAGTTAAACTGAGTACACATAATAATACTGCAATAGTACCCTAGAAGAATGTTCGTTAATAAGCCACGTATAACAGAAGACGCATTGTTATCCCGTTCCAGCAAAATTCGCGTGAAACAGCCAACCCACGCCAACCCGATATGGAAAACGACTACAGCCTGCCGCAGCGTGCCATAGTTCGCGGCTGCTCGAATGGGAGCAAGGAAAAGCGTTCGCCTTGTCAACCAAGTTCAAGCGTTCGTCTCGCCAATTAAGTTCAAGCGTTCTAACGCTTTGAACAAATCTAAGTCCTGTCCGAATCTGTCCGAATCGTGTCAAGAAAATAAAAGGCGTTTTCAGTCTTTAAAAGTCACACCAAGCAACACCGCATAATATATATATATATATATATATATATATATACAGGTTCTTCTATAAGTTCTTAGAATGAAAACCAAGATTTTTCCAAATCATGTTTTTAAATTTATCTTATTCGATATACTCCCCGAGATGCTCAATACACTTTTCCCACCAAGATTTCAGAGCTTTTTATACCTCTTAAGTAGAATTCCGCGTCTTTAGACTGAAAATAGGCATTGACAGCAGCCTTAACCTCTTCATTGCTGGAAAAACGCTTTCCACCGAGACTATTCTTCAAATGTCCGAAGAGGAAATAATCAGAGGGGGCCAGGTCTGGAGAATAGGAAGGTTGTTCAATAAGTTCGAACCTCAGTTGGGCCAGTTTTGCCGATGCTTGCCGGGACTTGTGTGCAGGAGCATTGTCCTGGTGAAACAGGACAACCTTCTTCTGCAAAGCGGGCCGTTTCACGATGAGTTCTTGCTAAAGGCAGTCTAACAGTCTTGCCTAATATTCTTCTGTGATCGTTTTACCGCTCCCAAGGTAGTCGACCAGCATTATTCTACGTTGGTCTTAAAAAACTGCAGCCATCACCTTTCCGGTCAATGCCGTTGTCCGCACCCTCTTCGGAGGTCCTTCATCAGCTGCACACCATTGGCAAGATGCTTCTTGGGTCTCGGGAGTGTAGTGATGGACCCAGCTTTCATTGACGGTCATGAATCTGCGCCAAAAATCCGACGGATTGTTCGACATCTTGGCCAAATTTCGCTGTGAAGCGAAAACAGGCGCGTTTTTTGGCCTTGGTTGAGCAAATGCGGCAGCCATTTTTCTCTGAGCTCTATCATCTTCAAGTTTTTGTGCAGGATGAAATGCACACTACCCAAACTGATCCCCAAGGCCTCCGCTATCTCCCTTAATGTTCACTCGCTTGTCTGCGGCAACGATTTTCTGCACCTTTTCCACGTTTTCCTAATCAGTTGCCGTTTTTGGGCGTTTTGAACGTAGTTCATCCCGGTGCTCCTGCTACCTCTTTTTAACTCATTAATCCAGTTGGAAACAGTGGCAAACCATGGCGCAAAGTCCCCGTACACCTCGTCTAACTCAGTTTTCACTTGGGTCGCATTCCAACCTTTGAAATAAAATGCTTGATAACCACTTGAAACTCTTTTTTCTCCATTTTTCAAAATTACGCCGATACGTTGCACGGGAAAAGCGATCAAACGAAATCGCAACGGCCAATCACCATAATATTTTGACTGCTGGCAGTCGAAAAGTTGCAGTTCCTAATAGCGGTGGAAGCGCGCCAAAATTCGAATTCTAAAAAGCTCATTCTAAGAACTTATTGAACTACCTGTATATATATATATATATACATACATACATACATACATATATCAAACTATAATAAACGATATTTATATATTTAAAACTACAGACTTGCTTTTAATTCTACGAGTGTATAAGTCAAGTCAAAAGCACCTTTATTCAAGGGTCATATATGCCTAAGTATACATTGTTTTTAAGAACATATTTAACCTCTGAATATAATTAGAACATACATCAGGTCTGTCGACTTCGCAGACTTCGCGGAACTCTCCACGAGAATGTGTTGTTTATCTTCGCCCCATCGACTGAGCGCGCAACTTCCAGTGATCTAACATTCACACCACTTCGCAGTCCATTATTTATATGTTTAAAAATGGTCTGGTCAGTCCCGAGACAACACAATTTTTTTATACAGCGATATATCACCTCGTGCGTGTAATGTACGTATTGGCACAAGAGATACGCTTACACGAGGAATATTACATCTTTTCGATATCCGTCTGATAAATTTGGCCTGTACCCTTTCAATGGCATTTATATATTTTGCCAAATAATGAGCCCAAACCTCGCTGCAGAAGAGGAATTTGGGTAATACTATACTTCTGTACAAAGTCACATAGAAATCAGGATTTTTTTAAAATGAAGCATCTAAATATGGTATTACATAGTTGTGAAGCAGAAGCAACGGTGGCAGTAATATGTTGAGAGAAGTCTAATTTGGGGGTTACAATCACACCAAGATCACGAAAAGATTTAACTAATTAAACTGCCATCTGACGACACCACGGCACATTTAGGCACAGATATTTGCATCCTATTCTCACAACACCAGTTTTCAATATTATTAATTGCTAGTTGAATAATACTTGTGGAATTGTCGACTGCTGAGTATATTTTTAAATCGTCCGCAAATAAGAGATAAGTGACACCTTCTGGAATCACTGTTGGGAGATCAAGGGCGTATATTCTGAAGAGCAGGGGCCCAATGCACGATCCTTTCTACGTTACCAACTTTGACGGTAAAATTTCGCCCAGTAAGGTACCCCATCGACAAGTTGTGGAGTCAAGGTCAATACTTTCTAATTTTTGTAACATAAGTTTGTGATTCACTTTATCAAATGCCTTTGAAAAATCAAAATATATGCAATGAAATGTTCTACGATTATTTATGTGTAGACTCCAATTGTGGACCATGGATATAAGTTGTGTCCCTGTAGAACGGCCCCTGGCAAAGCCATGCTGATTGGCGTCAACCAATTTGTTACGCACTAAACAATTTTCAATATAATCAACGATTAACTTCTCCATTAAAATACACGCAATGGACAGTTGAGCCACCGGCCGGTAGTTATCCACTAAATCCTTAGCACCTTTTTTGAATATAGGCGTTACAATTGACCTTCGAAATAATGAAGGAACTTGCCCATCACAATACGATGTCTGAAAAATGTACAGTAATGATTCGGCGATAAAATCACAAGTGTTTTTTATAAAACACTGGTGGAATACCATCTGGTGTAAAACTGCATTTGTTCTTGAGTGTTTTGAGCTTTTTAATGATGTCATCGATTGAGATTAAAAACTGCTTATGAATTGTTTGATTTTGGCGTCTTTCTATACGCACGCGATTTGTCAGTGAAGACGGCTGATCATTCGGAGGTGTCTATACAAAGGAAAACAGTTTCGAGAATGCCGCCGTTTTACTTCGGTTATTGTCAATGAGTACATTATCGACTTTTAGTAAAGGAAGTGCCTCACGACCTCGAAGTTGCTTATTCGCGTAGCGGTAAAACGACTTAGAATCCTTAAAAGATAGTTTTGACTCTTCAATAATTCTCAACCGTGTCGAGGCCTTTCTAAGCTTCACTGAGATGCTTTCAGTCGCTAATTCATTCATGAGCTCCTCTAACCGTCGAACATGGTTTCAAAGACTCGTCATGTTGGGATTAGTATTATTGTCTCTCTGTGGTGTGAATACCTCAATAAGAAAGTGTGTATAATCGATAAATGCATTATACATCTGCTCAATGTCAACGCACCGTGCAAAGAATGCCGTCCAGTTTACGCTCGCAAGGTTTGTACAGATCGAGTCATAACCAGCCTTCCAGAAGTTAAACACACCACCCGACTCTAAGAAATGGGAGGAAGGGACCAGAATCCGAAAGCTGAGAGCCCGATGATCTGTAGCAATAGGGGGATCCACGACTGCTGGCTCAGTGACGAGCTCCCTCTCAGATGTAATAAGCAAGTCCAGAATGTTGTTTTCTCTTGTGGGTTGCACAGCAAGCTGATCTAAACTATTTATGATGCAGAAGTTAGCAAAAGCCTTCTCTGGGCTGGTAGCATCACTTAAGCGCAGATTTGACCAGTCAGTGTCAGGCATGTTAAAATCACCAACTACGCATATAGGATAACCGACATCAAGACAGAATTCTAGAACTTCTATAACATTTTCGATACGGGCCTTTCTTTGGGCGCCGGAGTCCGCATTGGTGACATAACAGCAAATGATTCGAATGATAATGTGATCATAATGCAAGTCTACCGCTACGGTTTCCGAGCCTGTGGGTATCTCAATTCGGCGACAGTTTAGTCCCTTGAGTGTTAAAATACACACTCCACCACCCCTGGAACCTCGGTTCATTCGATGCACCGAGTACCGGTCACCGAGTAAGAACTCTCTATCACTAATTGCGCTAGTAAGCCAGGTCTCTGAAATAAAAATCACATCGATGCTGTTTAATAAACAATAATTCGCAAGGGCATCTATAGCGCCTGGAGTGGCTAACGAGCGGGCATTCAGATAAAAACAATTTAGACTAGTTTGACCGCCACCGGCTACTCGTGAATCGTTTCTTCCGCCCGAGGTTGGTTGTACACTATAGTATTTCTGAGCGCTTCGACCGCAAGATTCAGCTGCTCCAAGTGCGACAGGAATATGATGGGTGAGTTCGGTATCATCGGGTTCAGCTGGTTTCTCTGTTGCCTTTCGTGACCTGCCGGCATCGACAGTGGAGGATATTTATTGCGGAAAAGTGCCTGGTGCAGCCCATTGAGGTTTGCAGGCTGTTTGTCTTCTTAATCTCGATCCTGACGACATCCATTGTAGTGTATCTCTTTCGCAGTTTGGCTGGCTTGCTGGGGGCCTGGGAACTCCGACGGGATGTGGTGAGGTGGACATTGAAAGCACGTTTTTATCCGCAGTTGGAAGTGATGCTAACTTTTGGGCGGAGTCACTGGGCCGGCAATTTAGTCCGGATTGTTTTAAAACAGCAGGTAATCTGGGAAGAGGCCGGGATATGGAGGTACTGGTGGCAGAGGTGGAGGCGGTATGTGGAGTTGGGGGGGCCAAATGGCGGGGAGAACCGGTGGTGGAGGAAAAGGTGGAGGACGGTGTTGAAAAGGAGCAATCCCGAATTGGCTGTTGAAGTTGTTTCTGCTGCTGCCGGCAGCAGGGGAGGGAAATGCCCGGAAGGAATGGTTATCTGGCTGACGCCGAGTTGCACTGAACTTATTGTTAAGTCCCCCAATATTTGGTTTCACTCCCAGGAAACTGGCGGCTTCACGGGCGATAGGCCTGGCCGCCTGACTTGCTCCACGGCGGTTAAAATGGACACCATCTGTGTCCATAGACCGGGCACAGCGCTAAATATAAGAGAAGTTACAATAAAACACGGCCGAATTCTTAAATTTAGCCGACATTTTACCGTTAACAACCTCGCAATCCGCGCGGCGGTCTCTACCTGGGCCGCCTGTTACTACCGGTATAGAACAGACTGTCAGCCTAACGTTGTTGGCTTCGCAGAGCGTCACCAGGTCCTCCAGCTGATGCTCTATCCGCCTCCACACCTCGACAATATCATCACTGGCTGGGCTCTTTAAGATATCGTTTAGCCCGGCGTGCAGCATGACCAGCTGGTCCATCGGCTGTGTGTTATATATGGCAATATGAAGAACGGACTTGACAGGTGGTGAAGGCAGGGACGATTCTCGGGTAGGCTGAGAGTCGACTGCAGTGCCATCAATGTCTGCCTGCACGAAGATGTCTGTTTGTGTGCAAGCGATGACATTGCGTACAGCAGTTGTGATTCCGTTGTGTGTGGATAATACTGCTGTTTTACTACTGTCAATCAGCGCGGGGGAAGCTGATGTTGAAGCTACTGCTGCTGCCGCGCTGTCTACCACTACTGCAGCAATCAGTGAGCCTTGGTACGCTTGATGTTATTGTTGCTGCTGCTGCTGCTGCAGTATCAAGAGGCTCTGTGGTTCTTCGTGCAACAGCCGGTAGGACGTTCGTCTGGTCCCCTGTTTTTGTTGTTGCTGTTGGTGCATTTTTTTTGCTGTTTCAGGCGAGGGGGAGAGGTTGGCGGCGCTCGATTCACTTTGAGCTGAGATAATATTCAATTTAGTAAAAATAGCTCTGAATTTTTCATCATAATCGTGGTCCGTTCTTAAAATCGTTTTCTTCAGGTCTTCAATAGCAGATTTAAAAACACACAACGTTTTTCCGACGTTAATACAATAGTTATTATTACACGCGGCCTGTTCGCCCACAAGTTCAAATGTATTCGTTTCCTTTACTTCTTTTTAAATCCTGCTTTTACAATGTATGCACACAAATGCATCATTGTTCAGTTCTGAGCTCCTGAACAAGCCACAACAGTATATACACGCGATAGCTGGTGTCACAAGACAAGTTGGCTGGGTAGATATCGTTGAACATGGTGACCGCCGTCTTGTTGAGCGGGGCCCAGCCGGTGTGTCATAGTCG